>OX637866.1:4797523-5090023 GCA_951802705.1 Netelia virgata | reverse complement strand
CCGTGCGTTATCCATCGAGAGAAAACTTAGTAGACACAAAATTTGTTTTTGTTACATAAATTTATGGATGTGTGCATTGTCGAAGAATTCATGATCAGATGCGTTGGCACTGGGGGAATGAGTGACCGCGTTGAGTCAGACCATGATACGATCGAGCGCGTCAGCGGGGTGATTAACCGATCGGTATTTCGCACCCCACGCTCCAGCGGTATGTTATCCTCGAAAATTTCGTCACTAGTTGAACGTCTTTTGCGTGACGAGACGAAATATGTTTCTCACGGTAATCTTCGATCCTGTCGTTCGATTGATGTCGCCGAGTGAAACATCGTTATCGTATTTTCGCACAAATGTTGCAAAGTATTTACAATTAGTTAGCACAACGAGTTAGTACGAAAAATTTGTTTCAAGGATAAAAAAAATACATATCGCTATGTAACGTGTGTAAAATGGAATTTTTGTCTATAACTGGGGCGTGAATACCGGGATACCGGTATTCCGTAATATCGGGTTCTCGGAAGAATTTTAGCGATATTACAATCCCGGTATTTACGACTCGAACACCGGTATTGAACAAAACGCTATTTTTACCTTCACCATTAACTTTTGCATTTTTTGTTGTCTCTACGGGTGACATATATTTTAATAAGAGACTAATATGGGCACAATTTTCAGGCCCAATTAAGGTTACTTAAGCCAATTATGGGTTTAAGCTATAATGTATAGATATTTACTAACGTTTAAAATTACTGACATGACTTAATTTTGTTGTTTTTTTTTATAATTTTAGGAATTACTAGTATTGTTCGGGGCTTTGATTGCCTAAACTGACTGATCTCAAATACTGTAGGTATTCTGATATAAAGAGGAAACAGGAAAGTTTTTTCGAATTGTTAACTAAGTAATTATTATTATTTTATTCTTTAGCAATGTTAAAAACGACCGATTAAAACTTCACAGTATCAAGACAACGACTGAGAGGCAATAAAAATATTATTTACGTAAATGTTGCCTCTTATCAATGTTGATTGTTTTCAAATTAGAATTGGTATGATGAAAACTGTTATAATTATTTTAGTTGTGTTTTATTTGGATGATCTCGATCGTTTTTTTTGTTATTCTCTGTGTATTTAAACCCTTCCTGCTGTTCTTTGTTCGATAACAAATTTATTAAATCACCACTCAGCCACCCACGTTTAAGAAAACCGGTAGGCTAGTACCAGGATCCCGGTATTAGACACCAATATCGAAACACAATACCTGTATTGAGATTCACCCAGTATAGAATGCCCCAGCCATAAGTTGATCTCTTCTTCCCGGTCATCGAAACAAGACATCTTCGTATATGTCGCCTTATATACCCATCTTCTTTCCCCTTCTCTGTACTTTTACTAACTTTTCCCTTTTCTTATCGGTGGGTTGTGCCATGACCTCCAGCCGATCAGCTAGTTTCTGTGCAGTGCCGTACGCAAAATTATTTACGTTTCTCTTCTCTTTCCATTTCGGGTCTCTGTTCCCACAACGACGACAACTTGATGGAGGTGTGAGATGTCATACGTCTCGATACATAACTGATGGGAAATTCACGATATAGGCTCTCTTTTAGGCTTTGTCACGGAATTGCAAGTATTTTCGTAACGAATAAACACAGCTATAAATCATACAAAAATATAGATAAATTTGAATGCGACTATAACAAGTTCTATGGACGATACACTTGCGAGACAAGCATTGACGATAAAGCAAAACGAGAAAACGAAAAACCGAGGCACGTGTGACAAAATATTTACTTTTCGTGACTATTCGTCGTTAGCGATCATAGGGTGATACATTTAACGATATCTCCGCCTGAAGTATCTATTTTGATCGATCCGAAATGAGGGGATAGATAGCATTGATAATTTATTCGAGGGGAATAATTAATTGCCAGATCTTGGGATATAAAAACGAGGCTCGCCGAACTCTACCATCATAAACTGAACTTCAACGAGCAACGACGATCTCAGGTATGTCTCACATCAGTTATTTTTCGATACTTCGACTTTTCGTAAAATATTTCGAGTTATAATATCGTACGTAACAAATATTTTAATTTTCAAAAATTCTCATTTTTTCATTTGTTAATGAATCTTATCTATCTCCGAATATTTTAATTAGATTCAACATGGCCAAGATAAACTCCCTGATAATCAGCATCTTTATATGCGCGTGTGCATTCGTCGTGGTTCACGGGGATGATTTCTCTTGGATCGTAATATCAATAAACATTATTATACCGAATATGTAATTAACGATCAATCAAGCCTTCCCTTATTCTCGATCACGCTAGATATTTTTCATAATATATTTCTCAATATTCCTCGAAGCTTGTGAAATATTTCCGAAAATGTCAATATCCATCTCAATAAAATATGATCGATCGATCGATTACAACTGTATATACGCGAGCGTGTATGCGCGACTGAATTTGAATATAATGACAAATATCGAAGCGATCGGCGAAAAAAAATACGGCCTGCTTGATACAAAATGGTTCGAAGATAACGAAGTAAAATGTGCAATTCTTTGTTAAATATCAGCCGGCTAAGGTACCAACCGTGACGGCCCAATGCAAGAAGGCCTGTCCGGAGTACACAACTCAATGTGAAGTACGTCGCATTCCATCGATCGTTTTGTACCTTACGAAGAAGTCTACGAAGTAGGAAACATTTTTTCATCGATTTTGTATTTTTAGGTGGCGCCAAACGTTGCATCGGGCATATGCGAGCGTCTTCCGTGTGCTTGGAAAAGCAAAGTTGCAGATGGTGTAAAGACGATACGGCCTGAGCAGGGAACGCTGTGCGGTCCATCAAGTGTAAGTATCGTGGATGTCGCCCTCGATCCATTTTCCATCGTAATTAAACGGTGGAAAGGGATTATGAGATTGCTTGAATATCGTTCGATGCTACTGTTGTTATGTTTTAGGTTTGCCGGGACGGTAAATGCACGCCAATCCCAAAGGAGAAAATTCCGAAATAGAAAGGTTTACAGGATATGGTCGACCCCAAAACGGCACGATAACCACCTTGGAACGATAACGCAGTGTCCGAGGCTTCTGATTATTCATAAGAACTCTCTTCTCTTCGTAGAAGCATTTTTCTTTCTTAACAAACCTTCTCCATAGTTTCGATTAATGTTATACCATTAATTTTGTGAATGATAAATGGAATACCGTATTGTTAATAAAGATGTCATAATTTGGATCTAAACTATTTTCATTTCAATTTTCAATCAGATATATTCCGTTGGTCACGAAAGTACTCGAACATCAGCATAGGGTTGTTCTTTCTGTTCTCTATTTAAACTAAATGTTCGAAGAACCATATAATTATGGTATGATATATTAAAACTAATCAAAATAATAATTATTTCGTAAATAGGATTGTTTAAATAATGCGAGAGATTCAAACAAAGCGGGATTTTGTAGGTCACACAAATATTCGGAAGACATTCGGGTTGTTTCGGAACACGCCGAGCGTTTCTAAGTACTTATATTGCAGTAGCTCCTATTACCCCACGCTCCCCTATAACCGATAAATAATTTTTGATCGCTTCTATAACGCATAAAAACCTATAAATTTTGTTCAACCATTTTAAATTAATTAAATTAATCCCTTGCCCCGTTAACTTCTCCGTGACTTTAACCCCGTCCTGGAACAGTTATTAAGCGTTCTGTTTTTTTCTATTTATCGTTTTAAACTTTTTCCACGGTCGTCCGCGGTACGCGAGATACCACTTTCATATAACGCCGACGGCTTTACAGCGCAGGTGTCGCGCAGATTCCCTCGATGCATTTTTCATTGAGATTCCATCTGTGCTTCTCGATCGAGTAATAAGCTCCCGTATATGTTTTCTTCTTCTTGTTCGCCTCTTCTATCGGATCTTCTCGGATACGGTATGTGTAGTCGGTATCTCGGCAAGCGATGTGCTACCGTTTTGTAAGTCACCCATCTGCTCGTTGGTGAGGAGTCTTTGAGAAAAAAAAATAAAATAAAATAAATAAATAATTCTTCACTTTATTAAGCGCCAAACCCGTTCTTGTTCGCTCGATTAAAAATTGTATTACACGGAACAAAGTTAAAGTCGAATAAACTTCCAATATACGTTTTCCTCTTTATAAAAATAACGCCTGAAATTCAATTAGACTGCGAATAAAACGTGGCTTTATTCTCGTCATAATGAAAAATCATACTTTGATTTGAAAAAAAAAAAAAACCCCCAATGAAATATTTTAACATTGATACACGATAACTTTCATCGTGTTTAGTAAATCGGTTTTAATCCGGCACAACAGCATAATCCAAGTCGTCACGAGTACGAGGAAGATTATTCTTTCTCTTTGAATCTCGTTTCGTCAGTCTCGTCGAAGAGTCTCGCACATACGTGTCCGTGTGAGAGATTCACACACAGCCCAATTATACATTCGTGGTTCATTCCCGAGGTACGCAGTGGGATTAGGTACGTTCACACGTTCTCTTTCTTTCGTCTCCTGATGTAGCCGAGTGAAAGAACCTCAACAGAGTATATACACGTATATATTACGAGCTGAGCCGCGAGACGTACCTCGGGGGCATTTCGTAGCTTCGCTCTGGTCACTCGCAATTCTGGACAAGTTCACAATGTCCAAAGCCAACTATAAACCTCCTCCTACTTTTCATGTACTCATATACATACACAGACATATATATATATATATATATCGTTACTCGTTGTATATAAAACGAGCGTGGTGTAAATCTGGACGATATCACTTAGGAGAAAGACGAGCGCGACCGTAGGATATGACGTTATCGCGCCTCCGGTTACACGTGAGAAAAACCCTCGACACCTCTCTTTTCATCTTTCTCTCTCTCTCTCTCTCTCTCTCTTTCATTCTTGGCCGATTCGCGACCGAGATGAGCTCGAATAATATCGCGCGGGCGAGATCCTATCGCAAACTTTTATCCTGCCAGAGTTAAGCTATACCTTGTGTCTCCCCTGGTAACGAGAGAAAAAAAAATAGAGACAAGCGAGAAGACATTTCCGCTCTCTTGCTACTTCTTTTTTTTATTGTGATTATCAAACAGAAGGCGGAGAAAATAAAAAGGTAATACAATTTATTCGTTACGTTTGCTAAAGATAAAAAAAAGAACTGTGTCGGGTATTTGCCATTTTATTTTTCACCGATGAAGCGTCGTTTATAAAACCGACGGTTTATGCTTATTTTTTTGTTCTTTTTTTAAAACCCTTTCAAATTGTTTCTCGTAAGAAAAATCGTGGACAATTTTGTTTCTTTTTTTTTGCTCGCTGTACGGCTCGTGTGGTATACGGACGAGGTGCGGCGGTCATAGCGAGACGATAACGGGCATCGTTTCGCCGTTGTTGTTACACTCGTAAATTTGTCAGTACCCCGAGCCATCTCGCTCTCGCGTCTTTTACACACACACTGACACACTCACACACGCGATGTACGTGACTCGTGTTTCTCGACGCGTGTAACACAAACGGCAGGAACTTTAAACTTACCGCGAACAAACACACTTCGCTGTATTCCCCAGCAAATTATCCCCTTTCAATTTGTACGTTCCTTCTTATCGCTTAGCCTCTCTCGCTACCGGACCCGCCGCCGTACGCGATGTATATGCACGTGTTTTAAGGCACCGCGTGCTCAAAATGTTGCATATGAGAGAGAGAGAGAGAGAGAGAGAGAGAGAGAGAGAGAGAGAGAACAGCCCTCGAGGCATCCTTTGCTTTCGTTATAGATAATAAATAATGAGTAACGTCTCAATGCGGCGCGAAAGAGGCGAAGAGAACGCGCTCGACCGGTGGCATTATCTTATCGGGCCGAGACTTTTGCGGCAACTTTTTATTTATTTTTTTATCTCACCGTTTCGACGCTCGAGTAATTTGAATTTTGCAAGGAAAAATAATCTGTTTGAAAATTATACCTTTTTTTTTTAAATAATCATAATTTATTTTCAAACGATGATAATGAGAATAATAAATTTTTTTTGTCGAAGTGTTATTATAGTTACTATTATAATTACAATTATTATAATGGTAAGTGTATTCCTATCAATTTTGAAGAAAAATCTTGAATCGTTTTACTCAAGAGAACAAAAATAGCTTGGACCAATTTGATAAATAATCTTGCAGCCTTATCCCAATTTCCATCGAAACGAACCCTCGTGCATTCTCATTTCTGTTTCAGCCCCCCAATTCCTGTTTTTTTTTTGTTTTTTTTTTTTTTTTTCATAGTGCCTGCATAATCATTATTCTCGATTTTCCCCGGTTCACCCACGCGCATCTCTCCCATCTTTCTCGGATTGACCAAAAAAGAAATAATCTTTTCCCATGGCGTTCAGCCTCGCAAGGTCGTTTACTCACTCGTTCTCTCTCTCTCTCTCTCTCTCTCTCTCTCTCTCCCTCTCTCTCTTTCTTTCTCTTTCACACAGTCACGAAAGGGTCCCCGATTTCTCGTTCTCTCGCAGCATGCTCGCCGGCGGGGTCATTAGCAGTGCGGTAGAAAAGCCAGAACGGCGGCAAAAAAAAGAAATAAAAAAGAAAAAGGGGTAGGAACAAAGTAGAGAGATGAGAAGTGTAAACCGTGACGGAACGCGGCACGGTGAACGAGCCCTCCTGCCAAGTCCAAAGTGTTACCTCGTCCTTACTCTCGTCGTCGTCGTCGTCGACGTCGTCCTTCCTCCTTCACCGACTCGTCGCTCGTGTTTCAGGTCTTCGAAATATAATAATCCTTACCCGCTGAAGAGCCAACGAGATCTCTCTCTCTCTCTCTCTCTCTCTCTCTTTCTCTCTCTCTCTCTCACTCTCACTCTCGTTCACCCTCTCAGTCCATTTGTGGTAAAATAATATATATATATATATATATATATATATATATATAATGTATCCTCTGGTCGCGTACACTCGTTACCGGTCACAATGGGTCGCATGCTGTGAAGCCAAACTACCGAGAGAGGCTCGATCGAATTAAATCCATTTATATGCCACACGCGGTATCTAAAAATATCCAGAAACGAGATACGTCGAAGAATTAAAAAAAAGGAAATATCGAATTTAAACGATAGAAGGAAAAAGTTATAATTTATTATTTTTATTTATTTCATAATACAGAATTTATTTCAATTAATTAATAAAAGGAAAAGAAAAATCTCTAAAGCGTGAATCGTTTATATCGCTTCGATAAATTTGGATTGATTAAAAATTTGTCCGTATGTATAAACACGTCTATAAAATATATAATTTCAATGATAGGTGTGTCATGACGAAGCGATTTTACACAGCGTATATTGATTACGAAGATGATGGGCGGAGAAGGACATTGAATTAATAATCATCGCGGTAAATAATTTCTCGGCATGCCGTTTATGGTACTCGCGAGCTTTCTAATATTCACGGGTGAGCGACGGAATAGGGAGCGATTGGATATTTCTTATTCTAACGTTCGTGTATAATGATTTCAGAGGGTAATGTTGCACGAAAATGCAAACATAGCGATACTACTTGTCCAAGATTTTCACCGCGGGACGTCTAAACGTTATATATATATATATCGTTTGAACGTATATATATATATATATATATATATAGTTGTGCACATTTATATGTCTCTACTCTCAGCACATTGTCTCTTTCCTTCCTTCTCGATTCTTTTATTTAATTCCACGTTCCGTTCCCTCCGATGTTCTCTCTCGCGTATAGTGAGCACCGGTAAATACCACTAATCACTTCTCGATCCTCTCTAACCCCGGGGCTTGACCCGACAACCCGAAGAGTTATCGTCGTTGGTTTTCATTCGGGCTACCATCGTTGGGAACTCACGCGCGATCGTGCCGTAGAGAAAAAGAGAGAGAGAGAGAGAGAACGATGAGAGAAGTATAGTGAGACTAGAAAAGAAAAATCGTAGAGCTTGCAGATGGGTTTTCGCAGTTTTTTTTCTTCATTTTATTATCGCAGCGTTCCTTAGGATTATATGGGAGGGGACAGATTTGTCTCATAAATGTTAAATCAATTTTTCTGCCATCTCGTCTCACAGGCAGGCGAAGACTATGGAAATGCATAGGTGATAGAAGTCACGCGGAAGAAAAAAACTCTTTCATGAAAATGTTGATGAACTGTCGGCTGATTCTTATTTAAAAAATAATAAATTAATTCATTATGAAATATTTCGATGAATCTTTTCAACGATACATTTTTTAATGATTTTTATCATCGATCTTTAATTTCATCGTTTCATTCCCCTGCAATGAAAACAATCAAACACTCGATTAAAAATTCTCGTACCGTATAAATTTTATTCCGCACATAAAATCAAAGAATTTTTCATTTTTCTCACTCTCGTTGTACAACAAAATTTCTCTTCGTGGGTAAAAAAATTAAAACAAAAAGAGGTAGAACGTATTACAAGCAGTTTATAGAGATGGAAGAACAGGGACGCGGTGTTATAAAAAAAATAAAATGTATACAAAAATAAATTTCGACGCAATTTTTTCACTTCGCGCTCGTCATTCCGCCTGTCGGTCGCGTCGATTACCGTCACGATCGCTACTGCCGGACGATCGGCTGCGACTTCGCGTACGGCTTCGACTTCTGGCGCTCTGTCGGCCGCGACTCTGACTTCGTCTCTCGGGTCGCTCGTACGCGTAAGTATCGTCGACCTTTTCGCGATGTCGAGTCGTAATCTCGATCGGATCTTTCGCCAGAATGTCGATGTCCTCGCCACCGCGACGACCGGCGCACGATTTTCCACGACGGCTGCGCGAGCTTCGTCTTCCGCTGCGTCGCCTTTTACCTCCTTTACCTCCTTTACCTCCTTTTCTCGAGCGGCGACCGCCGCGTCTTCGAGCGCTGCGTCCTCGACGCCGACCACCACCTCCTCCGCTCTTGCAACGACCTCCTCGCGAACGACCTTTACGACCTTTACGACGTTTTCTACCACCACCACCTCCACCACCACCACCACCACCACCACCCCGTCGACGTCCTCGTCTAGAACTTCCCTTGCAACCCTTGCGACCTTTGGCTCGACGAGGTCGCTTTCGTTTCATCGCCCCTTTGCCTTTGCACCCTCGACCACCGCGATCCATCGGGCCCATCACCATGTCCTCGGTCGTTCCTATCATCTCCGGGTCCGTGTTTAGACTGTAGTGACCATGCCTCTGCCTCAGAATTCCGTACTCAAGACCGCGTTTCAATGCCGTGCGTAACTGCGAATACATTGCAAAAATTTTATTACGATATTTTTTATTATATTTCTTATTGTACAAAATGTTGGAAAATTTTATTTCACAATTTTCTTGGATTTTCGGCAAACGTTATTTTTTTCGGCACTGTTGTTTTTTCGTTCGGCAAATGGTTTAGTGAAAAAAAGATATTACGTATGGGCGGTAAAACAAAAATTTTGTTATAGAGAGCGATGTAACGTTTTTTTTATATTATTTTTATGGAAAATTTTTATTTATTTTATTTTACTTACTTCTCGTTGTATCGCCGATCCATTGGTGCGATTCGCAGAGTCGAACTCGGAACTAATGAAATTCATGATTTCCTTCGGGGTCGAGCCCTGTACCTCGCGCAAATTTCTTATCGCCGAGACGACGAGAGCCGTCATTTTCGGATTTTGCTTTCCCATTTTTTCTTCCTCGGTTTATTACGATCGTCGAAATTTCACAAATTAAATTTTCTTCGTCCCGTGTTCACTTCGAATAACTCCATGCACCGTTGCTTTTATCGTTTGCCACGATGCTTCATGAAAACGGGGTTTGCGAGGGAAAAATTCCGATCGTTGTGTAAAAAAATATTTTTCGGGGGAAAATACAAAATCAATATTTCCCGATTAAAAATGTTACGTATAAAAGAAAAATGTTCATGCTCCTTGCATGATTAAATCTTCATCTCTCGTGACTCGTTTTCGATGTAAAAAATATATAATAAAGCTTTTAAATTTTTTTTTTATTATTCGCTCTTCAAATTTCGAATTTTCAATCATTCCAGCCGAAGGAGAAAGATCGCTGGCACAATTCTCACCATCGATGAGAGATATTTCTCATCGGTCCAAGATGAGAGATAATTTTTTTTCGCTTTTTTTCAACAGATCGGTTCGCTCGTCAAACGCCAGTACATCTTGTCACTTGAATTATAAAATCCTACGCTAATTAATTTCACGCTATTTGTACGTCGGATGTTGCACGTGCCAAAAACTTTTTCCAGGAAGGGATGAGAGATAGAAGTGCGGAATTTGTCGAATCCGAAAGGAATAAAACTGCGTGCCGATAGCTATCACTTAATAGCTGAAGAATTTGTTGGCGATCGTCATTCGCTAATCAGCCACGGTTGCCAAGAGGCTCGGAGCGAGCGGGCTTAAATTTCTACGAGTCACCAAAATACTAACATTCCATGGAATATTAAAAAACGTCCTTTAATCGACATAAAATGAAATGCGCGATTCGATATTTTTTTAAATTATTTTTCTCAATAAACGATTCTTTTTTTTTTTTTTTTTTTTTTCAAAGAACATGAATTTTTTTAAAGCCAAAATTAATTATGAAAAATTATATTTAAGTTAATTATATTTAACAAAAATAATTTTCAAAAAACATAAAAGTAAAAATCTTTCGAACGGTATAAGAGAGAAAAAAATATCAAATATCAAAGCGACGAATAAATAATATTTCGTCAAAATTTCATTCTGAAATTCTCGCTGCACGAATTATAATGTCAAACCTTGTGGGACAGGCGTAACAATAATAAATTTGCGTGAAACTCGCGACGAGGATTTATTTTCGTATATCGCGGCCATTAAATAATTTCATACCATATTCCATTCAGATCGTACACCCGGGCTCAATGAAGGAGAATATGTTAACGAGAGACATACACAGAGAGAGAGAGAGAGAAAGAGATAAGAAAACAACGTTGAAGTAGACAGGGTTCTTCATTCTCGAGGAGTATCTCATTTTCGTAGACAACGGACCAGGCGGATAGCACAGAGAGCGAGAGAGACAGACAGAGAGAGAAATATAGAGAATGAGAGAAAAAGAGAAAGAGATTTTGCGGTAAAAGCAACATCATAGGACAGTCGCGTTTGCAAATGTGCAAGTCGAGCTAGTGGAGCGAGGCAAGTAGCAAAGGAGAATAAGAGACAACGTTCACCCAGTCTTTCGCGTAGGCAAAACCAACAGAGGGAATTCTCTGTCCTCTCAGCGATCTTTCGAGCCGGCCACCCGCACCAACTGCTCGACCGGTGTCACGTGTTTAAAAATAGTGTGCATCAACGTAATGCGCTTTCGCGGTCTGTCCGAAAGACCCGACGAGACTCTGGTATAACACGCGGACTCGTCGCATACGAGGCTTCGCGAATGGCGAGGAGGGGGAGGGAGGGGAGGGGGGCTAACCCACGAAAGATTTACGAAGGTTTGTGTATTCCAACGTGTCCATACCGTCGTTTCTACCGACTCACACACCGATCATACGCGGCGAGTCTCGGACTCGCGGTGAGGGACAGACGCGAACGCGGAACGGAATTTCGAGGTAGCGAGAATGAAATTGAAATGCTTGATGGGCTATGCTTGTATTACACGTTGGAGATAGGAACTTGGTTGAGAAACCGACAATGGTGAGGAGGGAGAAGGTTGAAGTATTTTCCGTTGGGAGAATTTTCAGCAAAATTTTTGAAAATTTCGTAACGTTTATTTTTTAAATGTAAAATTATTAAAATGTAGAAAAATTGATATTAATATTGTTTTTTTTTTAGAGAGCGTGATTTTATTGTCGATCGAATAAATAATTAAGTTTGAAATATTTTGAGGATGTAATTAATGAAATAAAAAACGAGAAATCAATGGAGTTTCGTAAATTGTTCAGCTTGGTGATTTTCGTTACGTTTAATGACGATAATGATAATTTCGAGAATTATGAATTAATAATTAAATTAGAATATTCTCGCAATTTCGATCGGTCGGCTGGTTGAGAAGGTCAGGGCCGGTTCCCTCGTTGCTGGATACGAACGATGCCATGCCGAGTGTAAATCAGCCTAGCGCTGCGATGTATATTAGACCAACGAGAAGATATGAGATTCTCTCGCGAGAGTGAGACGAGAGAGAAATCTCGAAGTCGTTCCACCCACCGTCTTCACCGACGTCGTCAACGACGACGACGACGACGACTCACGCGCGTAGTTCTAGTTTCCCCTTGCGCGGGCGTTTACACGGTGAGCGCATCTCTCGGTACGACACGAGACGTATAAATAATTCAGTGGGTAGCGCGAGAGCGAACGAGAGAGAGAGAGAGAAAACGTTTTCGCGGTTTGCTTTCGGAAACCGCGGATTATCGCGTCGGCTCGCGAGAACTAGAATCTAGATTTTCTGCCTCTTCGACTCTCCCTCGAGTCCTCCTTGCAGAAATTTTATCTCTCTCTCTCTCTCTCTCTCTCTCTCTCTCTCTCTCTCTCTCTCTCTCTCTCTCTCTCTCTCCCTCTATCTCTCGTACGAGGTTCATCATGAAACTCGAGTTGCCCCGAGTATCCTCAGAATTTAGTCTCCCGAATTAATCAGCTTGCCGTCATAATTCATATTTCAAATTACGAGGGTAAAGTCGCGACGGTTCGCGTGCGGGCAGTAACAGCATCTTTGGCAATTTTCTCTCGCGCGCGCTCTCTCTCTCTCTCTCTCTCTCTCTATCTCTCGTCTCGTCCCGAGCCGACTGCGTGATGCTTGTATATAGGGCTCTGGTTCGTGCTCCGCGAGACCGATTCGAAGACGTTTGTATCGCGACTCCAGTGTCGACGCTGATCAACGTCAGCTATTTCGGAATTACCGTCGGATCGCACTCGGACACGCGAGATCGTATATTAAATACGAAAGCTGTGCCATTCGTACCGATATAGACCTATCGCTTGACCCAGTGCCCAAATATCGATTTTTTCCTCTCGTCGATACACATTTTACGAGACTTAATAATCGAATTAATTGATATACCAGGGATGATAAATAATTAGAATTAATCCAAAAGATTCTTCATTAATCAAAGTACAATTTTCAAAAATGATTTACATTCGTTCAAAAAAATGTAATAATTCTTGCAAGATTCATCACTGATACGCGAACTTCTCGAAAATTTCTGAATTAATCAAAATTTGATTAAGACGCCGGGATAAATAATTTTGCAAATTTTCAACGTCTAGCCATGAGAGCAAAGAGGTTTAACAAAGTCCCCAATTGCTTGCCCGGTCGTGAAACTTGACCGACGGAGAAGACAGAGTGGCCGAGAGACAGACAGACAGAGAGAGGAAGAGAGAGAGAGAGAGAGAGAGAGAGAGAGAGAGAGAGAGAGAGAGAGAGAGAGAGAGAGAGAGAGAGAGAGAGAGAGAGAGAGAGAGAGAGAGAGAGAGAGAGAGAGAGAGAGAGAGAGAGAGAGAGAGAGAGAGAGAGAGAGAGAGAGCACCGGCTGTGTCGAGTCTTCATCTCGTTATTAGGTATGAGACACACACCGAGGGTGTGCGATTCTCCGCGCGATGATCTCTCTCCGGTGTGTCTCTTCGGCCACGCGAGAGAACGTTCGCCAGCACACGCGCGCCTTCCACGACACAATCTCTCTATCTTTCTCCCTCGCTCTCTAACTCTCGCGGCTCGTCCTCTTCGCCGGTCTTCTAGTTGCACGCAATTTCGCTCCGGTATTTCCGGGTGCGTGCACCAGACTACGTCCCGAGACGATCTCAAAGACAACTCTCGGTAACTATGAGGAAAGCAGACAAACGCCTACGAAATGTGGAATGGAACGACGTGTCGCACGCTGGACGTACGAATGAAGAAACATAACATTCTAATAAGAATAACAAAATCGCGATGTTTAAATAGAAATTTTAATCGCACGAGGGATCTGGCCATCTGACCTTTGAATTAGAATTCAAAATTTAAACACGCGTGTCACTATTATTTTTGATTCATCTTTACTAATCACTTATTATCAATTAAATAAAATTCCTCGAAATTCCAATCAATTTCGTTCCAATAATTTTCACTTATTTTTCAATTTATTTCTCAGGATTTCATTAAAAATACATTTTTATATTTTAACGCTTTTTCCTTCTTCGCAAACTCGTAACGGAAATAAAATTTCGTGGTAACGAGAGGATCCAAGAGGGTGTCGACTGGCACCCTCTTTAAAAAAAAAAAAATGCCTCTGCGAGATCTAGCTTATAGACCGCGATTAGACTATATTCCGAGTGTGGAATGAAAGGAGGGAGATAGCGTCACGCACAGACACACAAACGTATATACGTGTCTACGTATATGTTTGTCCGTTTGGTCAATAAATCAGTGCGATCGCAACAGTGCAGAAGCCTCTTCACAGAAGAGTTTATAAATGTATCTCCCACGCCCTCCACTGTCTGGCGCGAATTTTCTCTCTTGCTTCCTTTTTCGAAACGGCCTATCCCTAAGACAGAGACGAAGCCCTGGGCTCGTAAAGCAGAGGGAGAGAGACAGAACGTATCAGGGTCTCGACCGGAGTTCTTCTTCTCGCCCTGGCTTTCGCTCTTTTGCTTAGCTGTTCTCGTCCTCGCTTCGCTCCTTTGCTTCCGCCCCTTTCTTCTTCTCTTATATATATATATATATATATATATATATATATATTTATATGTGTGTAGGTATGTATGGCGAATACTCTTTGTCAGTAGGCGGCATGCAGCCTCCCCACCGTTGTGTTGCATAGTAACGTGCTAACGTTTCGGAAGCTTAAATTAATTTGCTTCTTTCGAGCTCCCCGTCTTCTTCTTGTGTCTCATCTGCCTCTTGTTCTCTTCGTTCGCGTGCATCTTTTAGCTCCGTGTACACACACACACATATATATATATATATTGTGTCTGTGTATATCGTACAGTGTTGAGTTCGTTTTTTCGCCGAGGGAAGACAACGCGTCGACGTCTCGTCCCGTGTTCCTTCCACGCCAACGTATTTGCAGCGAACCAAAAAAACAGTTCTACCAGAGACGATGAAAATTAATGGTTATGGTAAACAGGGCAACTGACTATTTCGATAAATTTTGCAATATTTTTACGACAAAAGAATTACTTCGGTGTAACAGTTTTTTTTTTTTTTTTTTTTTTTTTTTTTCAAACATTTGGAGTACGTAGAAAATCTCGATAAAAAATACATTTTTAAATCGCATCTTCGTCGGAAGAACCGCCATAACTGCAGATTTAAAAAACGATAAAAAAGAAAAATCGGAGATTCGCGCGAGATGTTCGGTGTCGAGGTTCGGTGTTTCGCCGTGACGACGTACACTAGGAGGCCATTAGCTGTACCACGGGGGCATCGTCGTCGTCGTCATCGTCGTTGAACTCGTAGTTTTCGTACTTTCATCGTCTGCTCGGGCACACCGCTCGCGATATATAAACCCGGGCGTGGATGCGGTAGCGCCGAGGAGATAGAGAAAGAGAGAAGAGGTTTTCTCTCCCGCGGTCGAATCGTGATGAGGAGAGGACTCTCCGCGTGCCGGGTGAGTGGGTAGACCGGGGTTCTCCCCTTTCGCTCGGCAGTTAATTACGAGCGGGAGACGTCGACGCCCGGCACTTACGATACAAGGGCTAACGCTGTTCGCGACAAAACGCCTAGAGTTATGAATAACGAGCCGTGGAGAGTCTTGGCTTGACTTGACGAACGGACTATGTGCGAATATCACATATATACACACATATATACATATTATATATATATATATATATATATCCTAATATATATAAGTATATATATATTAGGATTTCTTGAATTTCTTCACCGCCTCCGTTTCGTCCACCTCGTTTTCCCGTCTCGCAACCCCCGTAGTCGTTTTCGCAAAGTCCCTCGACACCTCGTAGGTGTTCCCCGTTCGCGTGTGCGTAAGCGCTCTAGGGCCGGTTTAGCCGGCGATAGAAGAGTCAACAACCGATCGAAGATACACGATTTCCATCAGGATGTAACATACGGGTAAGATGTTGGCACGAAATTACTATGATTTACCCGGTTACATACGATTTTATCGAGGGATTGAATTTAATGGATGTGTCGACGAGAATGAAATTTACGGTAGGGACAAGTTCGGAAATTGAAGAGGAGGCGCAGGACAACTTCGGGTTTTAAACATTCTTTTCTTGATCATAAAGATCGCTGAGATCGTGATCGAAATCGAATCGGGAAATTTCACAGGTTTCTTGACTTTTCTTCTGTGCATGCTATCTCCGTGTTGTACGGGAAATTTCTGATGAATATAAATAATTTTTTAATCATTTTTGAAAAAAAAAACATGTTTCCTTCTTACAAGATGTTTTTTTTTCGCGATTTTGGAAACTTTGTCATTCCCACAGAAATTTAGCCATCCGAATGATCCTTGGCTCGTTCTTTACATCTCCGGCTGTTCTTGGACAAGTTATTAGTGAAATTTTCTGTCGACCGAACGGGAACGGAGATAGAGCATCGTGAAAAGTCGATTTTTCGAGGTTTCGCGATACTCGTCAAAATTGGCGATATCTTGGATTATGGTGAATTTTAATCGCTTCTCAAGCTCTAAGGGTTGATTATATCGATCGGCAATTTTCCACTGATGACGAATTAATAGGTCGTTTTTCGCTCGCACAAGAGTCGGTAGGGAAAAAGTAAAAAAAACGTTAAATTTCCGGGATTTTGTCGGATTTTTGGCTATTAACTTCGAGCTATCGAAGAAACGACTATGATTTTCGTAATGTGCGTAAAATTTCCGATGTAAATATACCGTTTCAAAAACATTTTTAAGAAAAAAAAATTTCCTACCTCAAGGTCCCTTTTTTTAAAATGAGAACGAAGCCAAAAAAGGACGTTAAATTTCGAAAAAATGACCGTCAAATTTCGAATTTATGATACGAAGCTCGAAAATCCTGTTAATTGCACGGAGGGATGTTTATGCTCGTGATTTTCGTTCGGTCTGTTGCACAACTACTGTGCGCGACGTGTATTCCCCCGCTATGTGCACGTACATGCGAAACGCAACATAGATTTCTCGGGACGATACAAGGATCGCTACTGTACGGCCTATAACCGAGGTTCATCATATCGTGGCAATAAAACCGTATCGCGTCGCGTTGCCTCGGCTTCTCTCCATCGAAATAGACTCTCAATGCGCTCATAGTGACGGGGTGGACTCGATGAATTTCACTCGAGATATGCCTGAGCAACCCCAACAGTATGCCAATGCTTGCCAATGTTCTCCATCTCCCTCTCTCTCACTCATGAGTCCGTTCTTCGGCCATTATGAACAGCTATAATAACAGACCGCGAGAGACAGAGAGAAAGAGAGAGAGAGAGAGAGAGAGAGAGAGAGAGAGAGAGAGAGAGAGAGGGAGAGAAAGATAGCGATAGCGATGAGTGTGAGAGACGTTTCTCGAGGAATAGAAACGAGAGTTGGAAGATCCCCGATGTCGGGACCCCCTCATTAATGGAACGGTGCGGGACTATGAATCGTCCATGATCCCACCTTAGTGAACGGACGGACTTCGTCCGTCGTCGTCGTTGTCGTTGACGTCGTCCGACTCTCCTTTTCTCTCTCGCTTCCACTTTAACGTTTAGCCCCGCTGCCGCGGTCTATGAATGTAACTCGAATTCGTCTCGGCTCTGTGAGAGCCCGCGAAAAAGAGACAGAGCGAGAAAGATAGAGGTGAGGATGGTGGAAAAGCCAAAGAGACGAAGAGAGAGAGAGAGAGAGAGAGAGAGAGAGAGAGAGAGGGAGAAGAGTGCGTCCGCGCGACTCGAGGATAATAATAACGGCGTAATGGCGAGAAGAACGGCACGGATAATAATAATGGCTCGCAATTTATCTCTCTCATTATGTGTATAAAGTGGGCCGCTTGGGAAAATGCAGAAGCTCGCTGTTGCTCGCGAGCATTTGCACGCCCGCCGTGCGTCAATATGCGTGAGCCGCGCATTTTCTGCACAGCTCGGCGATGTCGTAAATAACTGCAACACCACCATCGCCGCGCACCTCTTTCTCTCCCTCCCTCTGTTTCTCTCTCTCTCTCTCTCTCTCTCTCTCTCTCTCTCTTGCTCACTCTCTGTGTATTATAACATCGTTGCCGAGAGAGTTCGGCCAGTGAGAAAGAACGATAAGGAGAGGAAGCGAGATAGCGCGAGGAAGAAGTTCGAGTGTTTCACGAGGAAAAGTTTTGAGCTACCTTCTCTCCTCCTCGTGTTATACATTCGAAATCGTTGGGATTTACGAGTACGCCGCTACGATTTTCCGCGTGGAAATCGTTGCTCGAGGAATTAAATGCCCGGCTGGTTTGCCATTTTATTTGTCGCTAGGCGGGTTAGGGCGCTGAGGGTTGAGGTGTGGGAGAGGGCATACGCACGGATTCATAAATCTGCGGTATATGAAGATCGAGGTAAGGACATTATCATAATGACTCTTAATTCGGTTCATAAATTTACTCTGGGAACAATTTGACGTTATTTTTTAATTTTTGTAATTTTTACCGCCGAACAGAGACATTTTATTAAATTGAATGATCCAAATTGCAATAATCTTGTAATTATATTTAGATAATCTTTAGACAATCTTTTACCGATTATCGAAATTATTATTCTTGTAACGTATAACGAGACGTTTCTCCGAGTTCCGAATGTTTAAATATAAATTTCGAATTTCGCTTTTTTTCATTATCGAACATATATCGTCGTTGACTATACATTTTATTAAATTTTATTAAATTGAATGACATTTTATTAAATTGAATGATCCAAATTGCAATAATCTTCTAATTATTTTTAGACAATCTTTAACCGATTATCGAAATTATTATTCTTGTAACGTATAACGAGACGTTTCTCCGAGTTCCGAATGTTTAAATATAAATTTCGAATTTCGCTTTTTTTCATTATCGAACATATATCGTCGTTGACTATACATTTTATTAAATTTTATTAAATTGAATGACATTTTATTAAATTTTATTAAATTGAATGACATTTTATTAAATTAAATGATCCAAATTGCAATAATCTTCTAATTATTTTTAGACAATCTTTAACCGATTATCGAAATTATTATTCTTGTAACGTATAACGAGACGTTTCTCCGAGTTCCGAATGTTTAAATATAAATTGCGAATTTCGCTTTTTTTCATTATCGAACATATATCGTCGTTGACTATAGACGGATCGCGTATCGAGCGAGGGCGTAGAGGACTGACGCGTGAGATGGGTGACTCTTCGTCGTCGTCGTCGTCGTCGACGTCGACGACGAGGACGACGACGTTTGACGTTACTATGCTGAGTGCGTTTCTAAAAATATAACGGCACTTTGGCACGGGGGCAAGCGGTACTGCTCTTGTACGATCATCCTCCCCTCCCTCGTCTCATCCCCCTCCGTCCTTCCTCTCATCGTCGTTTTCAACGTCCACCGCGAGGTTTACCGGTTGTTTACATCGATAAAGCCACCGCTGGTACCTTGTCGGGCCATTAGTGATCGCGCGAGTTATATTTCACGGCGCGATCGCGAGAATCCTCGAAAATCTCGGATAAAGTTGCATCGCGCGTTTGACGCTCGAGAATATTTACGTACGTAAATTCAAAGTCGCAAATTCGAGGCTCGTTGTTCAATACTCGATTCAATAATAAATATGACGAAAAAAACATTATTATTTTTCGAATAATCGTAATTAATTTACGATTATAATTAATTAAATTTGATTTTTAATCAATCTTTCGATAAAAATATTTAATATTTATAAAAGAATCTTATAAATAATTCTTTATTTTATATATTTTTTACAGATTTCCACACACTCCCTTCGATCGATCGGACCAAACGCCAACCGCGACGCCGGTCATTCATAAATTTCTCTCACAAAGCGTTTATTTAATCGGCTCATTCAACCACCGTGCGCATCTCCATCGTCGTCCCTCGTCTTCGTCGAGAAGAGAGAATGTCTTCTCCGTGCATAACCGCTGACGTAAAGTGTCTCACCCTGTCTCGTTTGTTTTCTGGTCTTTCAAAACCGTCGAGCTTTTCACGCATGTATGATTCTTATGGGCGCGGGCGGTCGCTCTCTCACTCGGCGGGCGCGCGTTTTACAGTTGTGCACAACGTCGAATAAACGTGTGAGGGCGCTCTCGACTATATACGACAGTGTCGAGTGACGTTTAGTGGGTGTTTTCGGTCTCGTTTGACCCGGAACGAGGTGTTAATTCGTCCGCGGGTGGGGTGGCCTGAAAACTATAGCTGGAACTTATTCCCGCCGTTCGCTGTCGGTGTTGAACCTTCTGGTGAGTCGTGCGAGTTTACGAGCAAATATTTCTCGCCTCTTTCAACACGTCCGTTTACATCCTCATAGTCGTTCTGTCTCCTCGACCTAGAACAAGAGAGAACGAGACGCTCGTCTCGTTCTCATCGTTATGGAACACGTATACGCCCTAAACTGTAAACAACGTAAATTTAACGATTCGAGAGAATAAAACGTCGATATCTAAGAAACGGTTGAATCGATTTTTTTCAAATAATTCATACAAAGTCTCTTCGATCTTTGTCACGAATTGGCAAAGTTTCAAAAAATTTCAACGGGGGGATGAAAATATGCGGCCGATTCGGTGTAGAACGCCCCATACGTATGATCATCGCGTTATTTCGTTTTAGCAAAATAGCTGAGATATTTAGCTCGTCCTGTAATTATCCTTATTATTTTAACGCGTATAATCGACGGAATTGTACCCTGGACAATTTTCACGCTGGAACGATGCCAGAGGGTTGGGTACAATTTTGTTTTTAATTTAGTGATTTACCAAAGAACAGACGTCGAATAATTTTCAGCTATTCCCGACGGGAGATCCTCGAGCCGCCTCGAAGGACTCGGCCCTCCCTGTAAATGTCCTTTTAAACGTTATACCGACGTTTCTCGAGGGACACGCCTCGCAATCCTGCTTCCTCCCCTCATCTTCCCCTAAACGAACGAACTCATCTGCCCATTTTTCTCCCTCGTTTCTTTCTCGAGTCTTTGTTTAACTCTTTATACGTATTCATCGGGCTTTTATCTCTCGCTTTCTTTACAACCGACAATCTGCATAATTCTGGCTCACTGTGCCCTTGCGAGCAGTCGAGAAGACGATGCGACGTATTTATCATCTCGACAAAGCGTATCCGACTTGGCGCCTCGCGACTTCACCATCGGCCAAAGTTGGCATGTAAAATCTATGATAATCTACCAAAGGACTTGGGAATCAAATAGATATGCGACCTAACTACGTCACAGATAAAAACAAAACAAACAAGAAAATTGATATTAATTTTTTTTTTAATTCGTCATTCCCACGTCTCCCTTAAAAATTAAATGCCCACCCCTAGAAAATTTCATGAAAAAAATGATCGCGTGTCTCGTTCGAGGGCAGTCTTGTCCGATGGCCGAACGAATATGTAGAAGAGAAAGACGAAGAAGATACGGCGGCGTGACAAACAAGGTCGTAGGCGCGAGCGAGAGAGACTTTCGCGTGTGCGGACGGTTGCGAAAGCGTGGGCGGTCGGTCGAGACATCTAGTCGTTCCGGGAGAAATCTCTCGTTGCATTCCTGGACGATGGAGAGAATCTTCGTGTCTACGAACGCGTATGCAGACGATGACCAGAGACCTCGCACGAGAAAGAGGCACAGAGAGAGACAGAGAGAGAGAGAGAGAGAGAAAGAGAAAAAAAACGAAAAAGAGGAAAAGACGAGGGCGAATGACGGCGGCTACGCGATGCGCGGCAAACTACGGTTGGTTATGCAATCCATGAACTCGATATATATATATATATATATATCGAGATTAGCTGGCCGAAATTCTGCATGGACTTTCCTCGTTCGCAACGAGTTCGCGCGCTTATAACCCAGCACAGGGCAAAGTTAGACCACCGACGCCTCGGTTTCGTCTCCGATTGCTAAACGCCAAAAGAACGTCGTTTCGAGGCGTTCAACGTGCGATATTACACGACGTACGCCCTTTTGACACCGAGACGTGTTTATAAATGCATTAGCATCGGAGCGTGATTCGCGAGAGCCAAGAGTCCTCGAGCCGCGAAAAATGTCCTCTTAGCTTCCATCCGCGAGCGCCGACGAAACTCGGACAGCGAGACAGGCACGGAGATATCGCGTCGCGCGGAGAGAACCACGGCGTATAAGAGAGAGATAATATTATAGTAACCTCATGCGTATGACGGGGGGATTGGTGCGTATTACGAGAACGAGGAATTATTATAGAATTAGAATATGCGAGTTGCTTGAGAATATACGTGATATTTATATTTATATATATATATATATATATATAAGTGGGGTATATTAGTATCAAGAGAAGCTGGCAGACTTGTCTGGCCCGCGCCCCCGGTTATTATACACTCGAAATGCAACGCGGAGGCGTGCATGCACGTCAGCCGCCTGCCGTCTCATGGAAAAAGGAGAGAAGAAGAAGAAGAAGAAGAAGAAGAAGCTCGAGTGGAAGAGAGAGAGAGAGAGAGAGAGAGAGAGAGAGAGAAGACCTGGAGAGTGCAAGTATGCGAACATCCAGACGGTAATAAATAAATATGTTGGAAGCTCGCAGAAATTTTGACAGGGTCAGGGAGAAACGGTACGGAGCGAGGATATACATTTTTTGTTTTCAATCTTTTCCCCTTTTTTTTCATCGCTACTGTGGGACTCGAGGCGAACGTTCGAGATAGACGATCTTGAGAAAGAGACCACGTGCGTTTTTCGAGCGATACGTGTTATTTTTTATTTCTTTTTACTCGCAGGGATTTAATTTACATTTGAATCGACGTTTCTATCCCGGAATGTGATTAAATGAATTTAACTTTCGTAAAAGAAACATTTCGTTTTTGAATTAATTGCAATATGATAAAGTGCCGGGGAATTATAAAGAAATTTGTAGAAGGAGAGAGAGGTATAAAATAGGCGTTATTAGCAACGTTTCGCGAATGCGCGTGTTTTTTTCTCGAGAATCCTGACAGAGGACACCACGTGTTTCGTTGAATAACCAGGAAAAAATTGTCTTCCCCCGACTTCCGGAGTCTCCGAATGCGGACGAGGGCCTGCCTTTTTGTCCGCCCGGAGGAATATCGCTCCGCGAGGAATTTCGAGATGAGAGACCCTCTTCGCGATCTTCGACGAACGAGATAACTATACGTCGACAAACATGTATATATGTATGTATGGGTATGTATTTCACACACACATACATACGAGAATCACGCGGCGAGTAATGGATTCCTCGTAATAACGAGTGGCCTCTCGTCACGAGAAATGCGTCTTTCCGTATATTTACTACCATACGTGCGAAAACGCGCACGCCTGGGTAGGACGAGAGGTAGATTAGAGATTCCTGCGACTGCGTTGGATAAATCAGTGCCTCGACGGACCGTTCGCCCGCTTTGCCGGACTCTCTCTCTCTCTCTCTCTCTCTCTCTCTCTGTCTTTCTCTTTTTCGTGTCTCTCTTTGCGCCGCATAAGTATAAGCCTCTGCCTAAACCGAGGTGCGGAGGCTGCGCATCTCGTGCAACTTCGCTCGTATTATACCCACTCGCTATTATTACACCCTCGGACCACCCCCGACAAAAATCGTCGGCTCACGCGAAACTCGAGAAACGGACGAGAGACGCTGAATCGCGATAACCCCGATCCCACAACATTCTACGCCCTCGCAAAGCAGCACGCATGCGCCGAGTTGAAATTTTTCGTCGCTCGCGTGTTTCGCGAACCAAGACAATTTGTTTCTTTTTGTTTTTCGAAGAAGTTTCATTTTTAGCTATCGATTGAAATTATTGACGAATCGATGTTTACGATGATTTTATTGTTTTTCGATCTTTGGTCGAGTCCGCATGGAACGACCCGTGAACATGAGCTTCTTGCGATACGAGAAATTACACATATATTTATAAATACGCGAGCGCGTACGCGTCTTGCAATTCGCTATTATTAATAAGATCGTTCTACAGTGTTTCTCCACTTGGCAAAAGTTATCGCGGCGTCCTCCCTGATGGTTACGGGCGAACACACGGACACACGAGTTCGCAGCGTTCTCTCGTTCGGACACTTTATGCTTTGTTACATAAATCATTCCTTCGGCTCGAGACTAACGTGGATAGTTCGATGTTGGGGTTGAACTCTCTAATAATGGTACGGGAATCGTGTCGGGCCGACGAAACAAAATAAGAATATAAAAAAATAAAAAATAAAAGAAAGAAACGAGCAGTGTCTCCGCGCGTTTCGCTACGCTTATCGTCGTTGATAGATAGACGAGATACAGTGGCAGAATCAATCATTTCGTGACGGACGTATGTGGCACGGACCGTTCGTTATAATTGATAATGGAGTCGAGATAAACTGTTAGTACCCCTTAAAATTTCGCGCGTGAATATTTGTTACAAAATATGTATATATGTATATATATATATATATATATATATATATATATATATGACTTTGTAGTCGACGATTTTTTGATAGTCGTGATTATGAAATATTAATGGTCGTATCGGTCGCGTATTTAATATCGCGATGTTTTATCGAAGAATCTTTAAAATGGTCACGCGTTCGCGACAACGCTAATGAACATTAATTAGAAACAATATCGATCGCGTCGTTCGACAAAATTATGTAATTTTTCTTTACAATTAAAAAAATTGGTAAAAACATTCTTGGAATAGATTTGAACGAGATATCAAAATTTTGGAAAATATTTTCGTATCAAGGAAGTTCTCTGAAGGAAAATTGTTAACGGTCGACGATAATCGTCGAAATCAAGAGCCAACGGTGCGAGGGTGAAATGTCAGAAACCACCCAGGACGATTTGCGGCAACCGTGAAAATTTTCGGGGCGACCGTCGGACCGCGCTGTTCATGCTTAGGGAAGACGAAACACACAACTGCAGCGTCGCGACGCGATCGTGCCAGCCACCAACTCCGGCAAAATTGTCTCTCTCTCTCTCTCTCTCTCTCTCCTCTGACTTTCTTCAAGTCGGAAAAGAGACACGCGTGTCTGTCTCGCACGTCATAAATTATAACAATGCGGGGCTCCACGAGACAATGAGCCAGAAGCTTGCCACTACCGTTTGCCTTAGTCTTTCCCGCCTTTACTACCCTTTTTTCTCATTTTTAAAATTCCCTCCCTCCTACAATATTTTCCTTTTTTTTCTTTCAACAAACGATCGGTACAGCTAGGAACGACCTGAGAATCGGACAACGCGGCGTTGCATCGGCACGTCGTAAATTACGTTTACGCAACTCGAGCATGAAGAGACGGATTAATGCGTTCAAACGACCACCAACGTCACAACGCGCTTGTAATATTCCATCTTTCATATTTATAACTCACAATTATTTTCGTGCCGGGTATTTTGTGTACTCGGCCTCTTCTACTTACAACGACCCTCGTGCGATTATTCGTGTTATTTTTCATTTTTTCTTTTCTTTTGTTTTTGTTTGTTTCGTTCTTTAATTTTCGTTTTTTGTTGTCTCGCGTTTCCAGAACGGGGATTTATATACGTGTATATAACGTCGACGTCGTTCTCGATTCTGTCTCGCGGCGTCAAGGCGCATCCCTCCCGTCGCGAGAACAACGCGTCCTACATGAGTCCGTTGTCAGGGGCGAGGGCAGCATAGAGACAGGCGTTATGTCGTGTTAGACGTCGTAAATAACTTTCTGTCTCATCGTTCACCGAGAGGCGCACCCGCGCTCTTGTGCCCGTTGACGGACAATAAGAGCGTCATCTTCTTCGAGGAGGACGAAGGCGCTTGTATTCTCTCTTTTCTGTCTCTCGTACGTTTGTTGAACGTTAATTTCTCGGCTACTCTCGAGTCGGCTTATTTGTGTGAATCTTCTCTCTCTCTCTCTCTCTCTCTCTCTCTCTCTTTCTCTGTTTCGTAGCTTCGTCGAGATTACGAGCTCGTAAACTAGTTAAGGGAGAGCTATTCATCATTTCGGGATTTGATGACGCGATGCGCGAAGGAAAATTTGATTACGCGCTAGGCTTTAATTTTTAGAATTTCTTGATTTTTCAGATTTTCCGATGCGATTATGATAACGCGATTTAATTTGATAATCGTGATCGTTCATTTTTCCGTATCTTTTTCTATCGTTTCCAATCGGTGCACGAATGAAAAAGTCGAGCGGCAAAGCTGGAACGAGATTGACGAGGGAATTCACTGTGTCTCGTTCGCCCCTGTCGCGAGCAAAAGTTAATACGAATTTTCTATCCCACTCGTTCTATCTATCCGTTCCCTTCGCTCTTTCGGTTGCGCAGCACGATCTTCGAGGCTTCCACACTTTGCTTCGCCCACCGTTGCAACTACGAACGACGGTGTACAATCTTGCAATATACATGGGACGTTCCAGCTCGAGTTGCCCGAATAAGCCGAAAACCATTGAACAAAATACGATTTAAAAACATCGAAAGAAACCCTGATCCACTTTAAAACGTTGTTAAAAATAATTTACGTTTAATACAGAATTTTCGAGAATTTTTTGAAAATTTTATATCTCGGTCCGAATTTTTGTTCACCGTTGTTCATTTTGTAAAATAATTATTGATTAATAATTAGAGGTAGACAAAATACCACGAGAAACGTGACAAATTAGGAATCGAGTTCACGAGTGTAGGGTGACCGAATTACCGATTTAGTCTGGAACGCCCCATATACGTACAATACGGCACGGTAGAAAAGCGAGGCAACGCGAAGCCCTCGCGTATCCCAGCGATAACTTGTTGCATCCATAGCGACCACTTGTTGCACGCCTCTCAAAATTCTTCACGCCTCGCACCTTCGGTAATTTTACCGTAAATTGCATCTCTTCTTTATTCCTCTTCGGCGTACGCGCGTTATAAAGAAATATTCTTGATTCCGCTCTCTCGTCCTCGTCGTACGTTCACTTTTCCCAATGCCCCATTTGGACACTTTGCCCATCGGTGTCCCGTGCGAGATGCTCGTTTGTTAATGAGGCGTATCTTATCCGATTTCCTAATAGAAGATTGGTACTCGTCTTATGATTAATCGTGGTATCGAGACGCGTCTTTTGTAACTCGAGCGACATAATTAATGTTTCGCAGGTCGCTCGAGGATTCGATAATGATCGATAATTATAACGACGGATAAATTGATCGCGCGAATATTATTTGCGTAATACTGGCTAGAAATAAACATAGAGGACTAAATGTCGGGGAACGTGCGAGGAAAATTATTGCTAATTTTCAGAATATTAAATAAAATGAAAAAAGTTATTCATTCGTTTTAACAGCGTTGAAAAATGTTCAGTAACGAGACAGAATTTACGATAATCTCGATGTAAGTTTGAACAGAGACATGGAAAATACCTCGTCAGCCGACGTTAAAGGAGTAAAGCAAAGAGGACGAGCGATCCTTCCACTTCTCGTTTGTCCATCAGTCTGATCGCTCTGGCAAATCGTTCGTCTCGCGGAGAAAATCGAGAGTCAACGAGAGAGCGAGAGAGGGCCGGCGGTTCGAGCGAGAAACCCTTCGAGCAACGAGTGCCGTTCACGTTTTATCGATCGGTCCATCTGTCGTTCGCGAAGATCGAATCGTGATCCACGGATCCGCGATCGTCGCAAGAGCGATCTTCTCGTGTGCATGCCGGAGAGTTTAGAGTCAATTAAGGCACCGGCGAGAGCGATGTCTCGCGAATCAGGGACGACGAGACAATTCACTACGTTCTCGTTCGCGGGATCTTGCTTTCGACGCTTACGTATCTCTCTACGATCGATCGAAACGAAGTTCGAGATAAAAATTCAAACTACTTTTAATCGCCGTGATCTAAATCATTGTATTTATTTCGAATTTCAAACTGTTTTTATGTCACGGATGAAATTTGATCGAATTAAAAATGAATGGCAACGTGGCTAATTATGGCGCCTTTGATCGCTGACGCGGGGGTGGATGTTTCCTCGTTTTCTCGTTTCTCAACGTCGAGAAGTTTCCCAGCATTTTGTTCTACTTCCATAGGCGTTAACAAGCGAGGGAAAGAGACGGAGGCCAGTGACCTTCTCGACTTTCGTTAAAAGCTCTCGCGTTGTACAGGCGAGAGACCGTGCTCATCGTCGTCAGCCTTTGAAAGCCGAGAGAATCGGCCGCGAGCTCGCTAACTCGCATTTCCATCTCTCTCTCTCTCTCTCTCTCTCTGGCTCTCTCTCTCTCGCTAGCACTGGCGTTTTGCACCACCGGTGGATTCGTCAAACGTTGAATGATGACCGCACATCAAAGCCCGGACGTAACCGCGAGATGCGCGGATATAGAGAAGCGAGCGGGGGAGGGAAAACTGTTATTATTAGATCGCAACACAAGACGAGTCTCGATGCGGGCGGAACGCGACGGCTAAAATTGTACCTCGACACCCCCGCACTCTTCGTGACTTGCTCAAAGCACCGAGAACCGATTTCTCTTTTCGACAAGAAAGAAAAAAAAACGTTCAATCGGGCAACTATAACGCCAATTTTCACAATTTAGTCGAAAGATTCTCGAAGTACATCGCAACATTTTCGATCGCAGCGAGATTCCGAATTTTTACGATTTTCGTTTACGCACGAGCGACGTTGAATTTACATCGAAGGTGTTCTTTAACGACATAGGGGAAGAAGATAATATCGGCATAAAATTCGTTACCGTGGGTCGAACCTCGTTAGCGCAAATTTTCAGTCGACAACGTCGGCGACCAATTTTTCAAATATTCATCCTCGATCATACCTGGCGTTTCGAAATGGCGATTTTGATTGGATCTCGCGATCGGTCGTCACATTTCTTATCGTTAAATCGCGGATCGAACCTCTCGATCAATTTTTCTCCCAACTTCGATAGCGACGCACCTGCCCTCGTTTTATTCTATCAAAAGCCTGTTAACCACCACCTGCCCATTTCGGTGTCTCCTTCGTTAAAACGATAGTTTTGCCTTGTTTCTTAATGAACTCGTTGGTTCGTAATTAACAGCAACGATATTTTCAAGTTCATGGTCAAAATGGTTATCGCGTGTAAAGCATTCGACGCTCTATCGTCGATCTTACGGGTTTTTCCTCTTGGTCGTTGCTACTCGGTCGTTTTCACAGAGAGTTCACAGCTTGAAACGTCTAACGTCTCATACCCCCACCTACAAATTCCTAATTTCTTCTAATCTCTCGCATTATTTAAATAATCGTACCTACGAAATAATTATTTTTTGCGTTCGTGTTATCTTAAAAACTACGTTCTTATATACGATACCATAATTTTATGGTTCTTCGAAGATTTGGTTGAAATAGAGAACCGAAAGAGCAACTCTATGCTGGTGTCTGAATATTTTCGTGATCGATTCTATATATCTGATTGAAAATTCCAATGAAAACCCTTTAGACTCAATTTTATGATATCTTTATTAACAATACAATACGAAGAGAAAAGAGTTCTTATGAATAATCACAAGCCTCGGACACTCTGCGTTGTGGTTGGAAGGTGGTTTTAATCGCAGATCTCCACATAACCGCAACGGTACTTAGTGCTTAAACCTTCCTCTTTCGGAAGTTTCTCCTTTGGGACTTCTAAGCATTCACCCTTTCGGCAAACCTAGAATATAAAAACAGTAGCATCGAACGATATTCAAGCAATCCCATAATCCTTTTCCACCGTTTAATTCCTATGGAAAATTGATCGAGAGCGACATCCACGATACTTACATGTGATGGGCCGCAGTGCGTTCCGTTGCGTGCGCGCTCTACAGTTACGTCCCTGAAGATTATGTCATCACGGTCCCGAAGACACAGAAGACCCTGGCATGGCAACGATTCGTAACACGACCCCATCTAAAAATACAAACTCGATGACAAAATGTTTCTTACTCCGTAGACTTCTTAGTAACGTGTAAAATGATTGATAGAATGCGACATACATCACAATGTCCTCGATACTTGGCTTTAAACTTCCTGCATTGCTCCGTCAGGGTTGGTACCGTAGCCGGCTGATATTTAACGAAGAATTATACACATTTTACTTCGTTATGTTCGAACTACATATTTTGTATCAACCGGGCCGTATTTTTTTCGTCGATCGCTTCGATATTTGTCATTATATTCAAATTCAGTCACGTATGCACGCTCACGCATATAATGTTGTAATCGATCGATCGATTATATTTTATTGCGATGGATATTGATATTATCGAAAATATTTCACAGGCTTCGAGGAATATTGAAAAATAGATTATGAAAAATATCTAGCGTAATCGAGAGTAAAAAAAAGGCTTGATTGATCGTTAATGACAAATTCGGTATAATAATATTTATTGATATTACGATCCAAGAATAATCATCCCCGTGAACCACGACGAATGCACACGTGCATATAAAGATGTTGATTATGAGGGAATTTATGTTGGTCATGTTGAATCTAATTAAAATATTCGGAGGTAGATAAGGTTCATTGAGAAATGAGAAAATGAGAAATTTTACGAAAAGTCCAAGTATCGAGAAATAACTGGGACGTACCTGACAGCGTTTTTGCGTGTTGAAAGAAGTTTCGTTTCTGATGATAGACCTCGGCGAGCTTCATTTTTATATCCTAAGCTCTGGAAATGAACCATTCGATCGATAAAAGATCGATAATACGCCTCGTCGCGATGTCGCTACGAAGCACGAGAAGTAAATATTTGCTCACGTGTGCCTCGATACTCCCGTTTCGCTTTACCGTAAATGTTTTTCTCACAAGTGTAAATATAACGCGATATCGTTATATTTTGATTAATGTATAATATATTTTTGTATGATTTAGGGCTGTGTTTATTCATTAGAAAAATACTTGCGATCCCGTGTCAAGGTCTGAAAGAGAGTCTAGCGTCGAATCGTAAATATTGTGCACATCTGTATTGACACGTATAACGTCACATACTCCCACGAGTTTACTCCCCCTCCCTGCCGCCCCGCTGTGCGAACAGAGACCCAAAAAGGAAAAAGAAGAGAAAAAGAAATAACACACCGAAACCAGCTGATTGGTCGGAGGTCACGATACGACCAATCTATAAGAAAAGGGAAAGGTTAGTAAAAGTACAGAGAAGGGAAGAAAAGATTTCATACAATGCGACGAAATATACGAAGATGTCTTGTTTCGAGGACCGGGAATGAGAGATCAGCTTATGGCTCACAGCCTCGGTTGGCGAGTCATTACGCAACACCGAATCCACAAATTAAGTTACGTAGTAAATATATCTTCAAAAACTCAAATCGCAGTCTTGAAATTTCATGCTCGAACAAATTTTCAAAAATAAACAAACCAAATTTGTTCAATTCGAAATTTCGGAAAAATATCGTAAATTTACAAAAATTATACTCCATCATCGTCTCGATGTCAACTCGAGCTTCGCAATAATAATAATAATAATAATAATAAAAACATATTCATCCGACAGAAAGTGAAATCACCACTGTAACATTAATTACATAAATTTTCAACTGGAATGTAGCTCAGCACGACGCCACGACCCCCCAAGCGTCACAATCGCGACTATATCCTCTACCCTCTGGCAAATAAAATCAAAAAGAAGCAAACGTGCCTTGCAAAGAGTCGAGAGACATCGAGCCAGAAGAAGAAGAGGCAGGCGGAAGAGATTGCTCGAAGTGAGGCAGCGAGGGTGAGGGTTGGTGGGGCTGAGGGGTTCGGTCTATACCAGAAGCATAATATTCGTACTTGGAGTGCGAGAGCATAGATATATCAATCCGTGAGTCCGTATGAATCTCGCTGACAGGCTTAGAGCTTTGCGCCGGTGGAGGACGAGCGGTGGACAGGTGCGACTCGGCTGAAAGACGTCAGCGTCGAAACTATGTTCCCTTAGAGCGTATATATAAAATGTATATACAAATATATATATATATATATATATATTTATACATGTGTGTTTGTTATATACGATGCACGCACGCGTTTGTTAAACTTCGTGTGAGTGAATTAGGTGGAAAAGCAAACAAGACGTTTTGCCTGCTTAGCGAGAGCGGAGCGGACGAGCCTCGGCCATTAATAAAGGTAGTACGAACGTCTCGTGAATCGACGACGACGGAGGCAACGAGTTTTCTTCCAGCCAGGCGCTACAATCTTTATCGGCGGACTACTTATATACCACGATATATACGGGGCGTTCCAGAACAAAAATCCAATTGATTCTCATTCTCAGTCGTATCTATTTTTTCAACTATATTCCAATACGATCGGTGGTTCGTCTCGATTTTTCACGATTTTTTAATTTTATTCAAATTTTTGATCAAATTTAAATGAGTAAAATAATTAAAAAATATTTATCTAAGTTCTGTTCGTTTTGAAGTTTGGCTGAGATTAATAAATAAAATTTGCACAAAATATCAAATATATGTAGTTCAGGGTGTTATTAATCGTATGAAGAAAAATCCACGGGGGGAAGAGTCACGAACGTGTCGATTTGGACTGGAACGTTCTATATACAGTTGAATCGAATTGATGAGAGAAAAAAGAACAAATTTCCGTCACCGCGCATGTGCGAAGCAGTAGGAGGGCGCCTCGTTGAATGCTAGAACGAATGGTTACAGAGTCGATTCATCGCTCGTCAATCGAACACCCCGATGCGAGAAGAATGAATGATGCATCTTCATACACGGGGTAGGTAGAGTGCGTGAGTCGTGGCTCGAGTCCACTCAACGCTTTTGTCCGTCGCAAATATTTATATCATCAGTGGTAACGATGCAGCGAGGATTTATTTTTCACTTTTTTCCGTTCGAGACACGGACGTAGGTACAGTCTCGTGTGCTCGACCGCGTGGCAAAGATACGCGTTTTTTTGTTGTTGTATCATTGAAATGACAACATAGTTATCTCGAGTCTCTACTTCATTGATTGATTTTACTCGTAGATTATTATGAACCATCGCAGCGTCTCGAAGCGAAATCAATGAAAAATATTGAATAAAATACATTTATCATAAAGCTCTCTACCCCAGAAAACGTAAATCGATCAAAATTTATCCCGCGATTATTGAATTCAATATTTTATTATTTCGTGCGAAATTAGTCAATTCTGGAATTTTATGTGCAATCGCGATCTATCATAAATCTCAATTTACTGAAGATATCCGAGAGAAAATGTCGTCGAGCATTTCGTTTCCATTAGGAGCGGCGATTTCTTTACATAATTCTCTCATGGAAATTTGTATATATATATATATATACATATATATACAAATATCCATGAGAGAATATATATATATACATATATATGTATATAAATATAGCCGTAGTGTGAAACGTCGTTATCGTCATCGTTTTTCGTTCTCATGGAAGGACGATGGCCGAGCGGTATCTTTGATGGAGTCTGAGAAGTGCGCCTGGTATACACGAATCAGGAGTCGACGGGCAGAGATTGTAGTGGAAAAAGTGCCATGTGGAAACGCGCGAGACACGCGGGGCCCATCGGTTGGTGCTCGAATAAAACGAGCATTCCGTGACATACAACAGGTGGATTCACCAGCAACTTTTATCTATATATATGTATGTATATATATATATATATATAAAGAGACAGGTTTTCTGTGGGCGGCGGTGAGACCTCTCGTACAAGCTTATAAAAGTATCTCGCGTCGGTGTGTGGGGGAGGCAACGGTGATAAAAAAAACGAAACGCCGTGTAGTCGGAGATAAAAAAGAAAATCTCAGCGTCCAACTCAAACAGGAAAAAAGCATTCCGAATAAAATGAACTTACGTTATTGATTACGCGAGAACGACGGGACGCGTTACGAAGATTAAAATAAAAGCGTTAGAACGCGATTAAATATATTTTCGATTTACAACGTCGAAAGTTTCGGGACGCTTTTAAATAGCCGCGCGTTCGGTCTCCGTTGAATTTTCAATAAGGCATCGGTGGTCGATCGATTCGTAAGCGTTCCAGCTTGGAAATCTCGCTCGATTCGTTCGGATGCAATTATTTTTCGATTTTTCACACAATTTTAAAGTTCACGGGTCGATTTACTCGAGCATTTTTTTGTTTTCACGCGTAACTCTCGAGACGTGGATTCGTCGTCGCTCGTTGATCTATGCGAAAAATCGTTAAGCGACGCCGTGTCTCTCGAGTTTCGTTCGTGAATAAAATATGAGATTGTGAAAAGTTCGAGTCGAACGATTGAATGTTTTATGTTTAGATCGCGACGTTTCGTCCCGTCGTTCGCTTACCGTCGGCGACGGAAACAACGTTCCGTCGCATGTATCGTCGAGGAATGACAATTATTATTAACCATTTGCAAAAAATGATCGAACTCTCTTGGCTTTAGCCCTGAAATTCGTGTCTAAAGATTGCATATCGTCGATTTTTCGAAAAAGTCTTAAAGCAATTTTGTCGTAATATCGCGGTATTTCGTTACAACGTTTTTGTTTACCTTCGAGAATGATCGCATAATTCATCACGACTTATTTTTCTCGGTATTCATTGACTTTGTTACGTTCGCCAATTTTTTCCCTCGTCTCGAAAGGTTCGGTCATGAACAACTGGCTCGTTCACTGTTTTATTATCAACGGTGAAAAAAAAAAACAAAAAAAAAAACAAATAAAAATAAACGACTTGTCGTAAGGTGCCACCCCATTTTATTGCACCGTCTCTATAATTTATTATCGTTTTAATATTCAAAACGCATACGTGTATATATGCTCGGCCGAGATAATCCACGGTCTAACGTTGAATTTCCTAATTACGCCCCCAGGAAATTCGTTCGGTCGTTCACCGATACTTTATTGGCACATTCGAGAATATCGAAAGTTACCCGGAACTCACGTGAAATATCGCTCCAGGGAATTATTTTCAATAATATTTTTTCTTATGTACCTTTTATTTTTATTTTATTTTTTTTTTATTTTTTTGTTTGTTAATCGTGGGAGTCGAGTCGAAGCTCTAATCGAGCATGGAATATTAAATAACGAGAAGGCAAAGGGAATAATAAAAAATGCGGGAGAAAAATTCGTGGTCGAGCGACGCACGAGAGAGGGGAAGAGGCAATCATGCCGAGGATACGGGCGGCGCGTTTGCTCTCCTCTCTCGCGCGCCCGGGATGACGTACGATATGGAAGAAAAAAAATCTCATTTTCGTTGCACCTTGCGCGATGAGGCGAGGGCGACGCCCGTCGAGTTCTCTCACCACCGACGAGCTGAATAATGTTTTCTCTGGCGATGCAGCAGGGGCGTGTCGAAGAACTACTCTCGAAACGCAGCCTCGTCGTAGGTCTTACGATTAGCCAGCTGGCAACGAACTCCCACGCGAGATTGCCAATCCGGCGAATTTCGTGTCCTGTGGTCTTAACATTAATCGTACAAAATAAAACAATCATTCTTTTCATCCGTAAATAAATACACTCGTCACAAAAATTCAAAGTTTCCCGAATCACTTGACAAAAAATCATATTTATTAAAGATTCAACGATCGATTACTCAAAATTAATTTATCGTAAGAAAATTATTATCGACGATAAATCATTTTGAAAGATATTGTCTTTCGTACTTTTTGGTCACGGATAAATAATTTTGTTTAACTGTTTTTTTTTTCTATTCGTTTTCTTCTTAATTTCTCAAAGTCGAGATTGTCAAGAGTGCCTGCTTCGTGCAGGGAAGTCGAGTAATCGTCAATACGACGATAATGATACACCATCGCGCTCTCACATCTGTCACGCATCATCGTTCTATTCCTGCGCTCGTGAAACATCCCTGCGGGGTTAAAAAAGAAACATAAAGTTTCTATGCCCGTGGCGAACATTATACGTGAATGAATGAATGAATGAAGGCAGAAGCTTGAATGATTCCGAATCGTGAATCTCGAAACACCGTCCGACGCTTTAATCTGTGCATTCACTTGTATATAGCGTGTACGTGTATGTACAAACTATATTTGCCCTATGTACATATCGTGATTCCCGATCGTGACGATCGGTAATACACGCCAATGTTACCCGCTCTATTTACGATCACGTCTCTCTCTCTCGTTCTCCCCGGCATTAACTCTCCTCCTGATATCCGCGAACCTCACGATCTTTCATGATAATATCCCCGGGCATCGCGAACTCCTCGCCTCCTTTTCCATTCTACAGTAAAGACTCCCTTGAGCATTTTCACGTTTTATTTCCATAATAAAATTATTTTTAAAAAAACTTCTACTTATCGTAAATATTTATCATCAAACTTTGTTTTTAATTGGAGAATTTCTAGAACATCTTTATCATCGTATCGAGTGGTGAGTTTTGAAAAAAGAACATTGGAGTGAAATAGCCCATATATCTAGCGCAGGGTGGAATAATATTGCGATTCGCATTATACGATTATGATTTTTTTTTTCGAATTAATACGATTTATAAAATGAGTGAAATATGTAGGAAGACCGATGTATTTGTTTTCTTATATTTGGTAATAAGGACTCTGCGAGTAAGAGTCATTGACAAGGGCTGCGTTATAGTTCGAGTCAACAGCTCGCCCTCGGATCTTCTCCCTTTCTCCTTTTTTTCTCGTATACAGGTGGGTCTCGTTCTTCGGAGCATGGCAAAAAATTCGGGGCTAACTGCCCCGAGGGCAACACTATATACGCGTAAATACATATATATGTACACCCTCCAGGCACGAGGCTCTTCGCTCTGTTTTTACATTTGTTAACTTCTTTTACTTTCCGCACTAACTTGCAGCCCTTCCGAACCCTTTCTTTTTTTTTACACGAGAAATGGAGGAATGCATCACGAGAAAGAGAGACAGAGAGAGAGAGAGAGAGAGAGAGAAAGAGAGAGCGCCACCGTGCCGATGCACTCTGGCCTAGAATGCTTCCACGAATATTATTCCGTGGCAAGCAAGCTATAAAAAAAGAAAAAAAAAAAAAAAAAAAGAAACACCTCGCAGTAACTGTTGCAGCCTCGCGCTTTCACGAGCTCCCGCTCTGCTGCTGTTGGCGCGCGTTGAGACGCGCTGCCAAAAACGGGACGAGGGAAAATAAGAGGGATCCTTTTTTTTCTCTTTCTCGTTCTCTCAGCTTTTTTTTGTTCTTTTTTCTTTTACGACAGAACGATGATTATCCGTGCAAAGTGTAGGGGGATGGGTGAAAATTGAGTAAAAGGTAGAAAGGGCGACATACCGAAGTGCGTGGGTATAAATCGTCGGAGTGGGAGGATACCTCGGTGGGTCCGGGTCGACGGAGACCAGAATATCAGAAGGTGAGTCTTGAAGAAAAACAGCGAGTGGGGGGAGGGGGATGAGCGAGGGGTGAAGGGACGATGAGTACCACCGCCTATAATACCTTCGGAAGTCTGCGAGGTGCTCTACATACTATAACAGTATGTATGCGCATATATATATATATAGATATGTGTAATATAAAAGGGACGAGAGTAGCCCGAGGCGTGAGTCGGGGCTACCGACGAGAGTGTGCTATGTCCATCCATCCATCGTCTCTCTCGCCCTCCTACCGTTGCTACATATACGCTCCTCTCTCTCTCTCTCTCTCTCTCTCTTTTCTTTCTCTCTCGCTCATTCCTCATTCTCTTTCGCTTCTCCTAATGATAGCGTGTGCACGATGTGGCTCTCCGCGGTCCAGCAGCAGCAGAAACACGAAGAGCTCTCTCTCCCTGTCGTTCTCTCTCTCTCTCTCTCTCTCTCTCTCTCTCTCTCTCTTTCGTGACTTCGATCACTCGTGGTAAAAATTCAAGTAAAATTGAACTATTTTTTAAAAAAACCAAGGATTTTACAACAATTCATATTAAAAAAAAAATCTACATAATTTTATTCCTTTACAGGGAAAAAACATAAAAGTGGCTTTTTTTCTTACGCGCGAAATTTGAATTTTATGTTATTTTTTTTTTTTGTTTGGTTAATTATCGAACGGAGTTTAAGTTTGTCGATCTTGACATACACGGCACGTCTGGGACTTGGGTGAAAATGCGAGCGGGGGCAACGAGCTACCTCGGATGTGCATCGGCTATAAAGAATACATCCCGTGCGCGAAAGAACGAGAGAGACGTGGCATAAAACGAAAGAAAGAGAAAGAGAGAAAGAGAGAAAGAGAGGGAACACGCAGAAGCGCCTAAGTGCTATTCGGTATCCCGTCGGTCGCTGCGGACCTTGCACATATAGCTATGCCCTCGCGCGTGTCTGTGTGTGTACCCTTCGAAGAGCGCCCGGAGTCTCTCCTCTCGCCTGATTGTGAGCCTCTACCGTGATTACCGCGTTGAGGGTGGAATTCATTATGGCCCGGTGGATGATATACCCTCGGGTACACGCCTCCCTTCTTCTTTCGCGTCTCTCGCGAAAGAATCTCCTGGTGCCCTTCTTCGGCCTCATGTATATAGTTATATAGCTCTCTCTCTCTCTCTCTCTCTCTCTCTCTCTCTCTCTCTCTCTCTCTCTCTCTCTCTCTCTCTCTCTCTCTCTCTCCCTCTCTCTCTCTCTCCCTCTCTCTCTCTCTCTCCCTCTCTCTCTGTCTCTCTCTCTCTCTCTCTTTACCTCTTACCTACAGTCTCGGGCGTACATATCAAGCGGAATCTGCGGTATATTTTTCCGCAAGAAGGTGCACGTAAAAATTTAACGCCAACGTGTGTAACCAACCGCTTAAAAAGTGTGCGGTTGCGCTTGTCCGACCAATCGCCATTACTCCACCATCCTATCGTAATAATAATTAAATACAATATTTATAACGAGAAATTGTTCGTTCGTAGATCTGTTTTTTTTTTAACGAAACGAGAAATATTTCCTTCGATTATTCAACAGCAGCAGCCTCAGTGTAGTCGATCGAAACGATCGAATCTTCCGCTCTACTTCACCTTTTCATAAAGTATCAATATCAATGCAATTCCTGCATAAAATCGCGTATTAACGAGCAATAATATGCTGCTCTCGACTCGCGTAATACGAGAATAGAAAAAATTAATTATTCCTAGTGTCCGTTCGCTTAGCTCGCGACCAGCTCCCTTCTCCGTTCGTCGCGAGTCCACCCCCACCCTCTTTCTCTCATCGTCTCGCCGCGGTCTTATCGAACTCGACCGCGAGTTTGTTATACACACATGCCCGTACACATAAACACACAAACACACAAACACACACATATATATATATATATTTATAAGTATAAAATCGAAGGATAGCCTACGTGTAGGATGGTAAACGTGATACGTTGGTTGGAGGATGGCGGTCTCTTGTACGTGACAACGATAATCAGCGAGTTAAGTGGGGCTTAATTTTCCTTGGTGCGGGCGGTGTAGTGGTGGGGAGGGGCGGGGGAGAGGGGGTTAGCGAAGAACGAACGAGAGAGGAAGGCGGTGGCGGCGGTTAGTCGCGAAGGAGGTGGTGGAGGTGGAGTTGGTAGACCAATACCGTGTATACACCTGCCAAGAACACGCAAGCTTGTACGACGACGCGTACGCTATACGGGCGAACATCTCTCTCTCTCTCTTTCTCTTTCTCTTACTCTCTCTCTCTCTCTCTCTCTCTCTCTTTCTCTTGCTCTCTTTCACTCCGACTCCCAAAGCCTATACGTTCATGTCCACCGAGCGAAAACCGAACGTACGTGGCAACTTCTCCGAGCACACATCCTCGGTATCCTCGCGTTTCGTTGCAATACCCTCTACCCCGAAGCACCCGCGGGAAGAGACACAAGAAAACGTCCACCGCGAGGAGAGTCGCCCTCGCCACCTGTAATTGGGTCCAATCATCGTGGTTCTCAATTCACGAACCCTTTCACGATTCTTTCATCGAAATAAATCTCATGGATTTCTCGTCGAATTTACGGAGAATCGTCTTTGAGACAAATTTCAATCGTTCGTTAATTGGTTCAAGTAAATTGTCGATTAATTAAATTCGATTTTCGTTGCTTCTAATTGATTTCGTTGTTTTTTTTTACACGAATATATCGATGGATCAATATTTTCAGGTTGTCAAATAGTTTTCAAACGCTTAAGGATTTTTGTTTCGGTCCCTCGAAGTTTTATCGCGCGTCGAGAAAATTCTTCGGAAATATCGTAGTCAGGAAAATACGAACGGTAGATGGTATTTCCGTTTTGTATTTTAACGAGTGGAATTTTAATCAGCGGGAAAGGGTTTTCGCTTCATAGTGAAACTGATGTAACTATCGGTGAACGAGAGGGAGAACTCTAAGATTCGCTGGATCTGTACTTGTCTCGCTGAGAACTATTATTATTGGATCGTCCCTCGTTTACGAACATTCAGAAAGATGGAGAGAGAGAGAGAGAGAGAAAGAGAGAGAGATGAGAGATATCTTTTCTCATTCTCGTTCACCTAAGGTTCGCGATTAAACAGCCTTTCAGTTGGGAGCCACTGGACGGTTGCACGTACAGGAGCCACGTCGCGCATCTCCCCGAGGCAGCTGCCTCGCCTCTCTTTTCCAGGGCTCTTCTTCTTTCCTCTCTCTCTCTTTTTCTCTCGTGCTCTTTCTTCCTCGATCCCTATACAGGACCACGCGGTGGTGAAGCCACCTATCTCACGATACCGAGTCTCGGGAACAAAGCGATGGATAAGAGAGTCGATCGAATTCGGCGACGGACGTTTACGTCATTTTTTTTTTCTTCGATTTTCGTCCGTCTCGCTCCTTTCACCCCTATTTTACCTCTGCGACTCGTCAAATCTCTTTTTGCACATCACAGTTCGCTCTTGATCACATTTTCTTACCACGCACATGTGTATATATATGTAGGTGAATATAATAGTCACCTGTAGCACATCAAGGAAGTAGAGATAAGTCATAGGAGAGAAGATCGAGGCAAGGGTTAAGTGAAGTAGTCAGAATGATAAGAGATGGAAGTGAAGCTAAGGAGAAAAACGTGTTAACAAGATTTTGTTTTTTTTAAGAGACTCGTTATACATATACATAGACGAGTTGGTTGCAAAAATGGCGTACATATGTATGCCTACCCGGTCTTGTCCGCTAGTAACGGTCGTCGTTTGAAGGAAGTCGCCGATTGCTAAAAATCGACATACCTACCAACCCTCGACCGATGCGTTCGTTTTCTTATACCTGTCTCTTTCTCTCTCTCTTTTAGCCCTCCCCTTCTTCCTTACTTCGACTCTTCTCTCGGTATATAAAGATTATCTCAATTATGAACGCGTAAAAGAAGCAGACTCACGCCGGCATGCTCGGTCATCATCATCGTGAGATAGAGCCCGAGCCAAGTTCTACTCGGGAGAGCAGTCGCGAAAAATCTCTCTCTTTCTCTCTATCCTCTCTCTCTCTCTCTCTCTCTCTCTCGCTTCTCCGCGATATAACCCTCACTCACTCATTTCGCTTCACAACGGTGCAACACACACGCAACTCAGCTTTATATATATATATTTAGCACTGTAACACGCGGATTTCTATCTCCAACTTTTGACGGTAAATATATATATATATATATATATATATATATATATACAGGACATTCCGTGACAAACGTCGCTCCCAATTTTTCAATAATTTTTCAAATTTATCTCCAAAATACACGTTTCCTTTAATTTTCAAGAATTATAAATAATATCTAGCCTGAATTATTTAAATATTCAAAGACATTTACCGCAGGCAAACATACGTCTTTCAATCCTCGAGTTAATGTTTTCTATCGACAGATCGAGGATTAAAAAAATATTAATTTCGATTATTTCTCAAGATTTTATTGATCTACGTTGATGAAGAAATTTTGTTCGTCGAGTCGACATCGAAGGTTTCGTATCTGCGCCGACGATATAGATATACGAATATCGCGATGAAGCGCGTTCCGTCGGCTTTAAAACTTGGGACGGGTAGAGGAAACGTGTAGCGCGGAACGAGTACGTAGACGTACAGTAGAGCATAGGTACGAAGGAGGTAGGTACGTACAAGTTCGCCATCTCACCGCCGCCTCCACCTGCCGACAGTCTTCGCTCTCTCGAGAAAATCTTCTCTCTTGCCGACTATAAAACCCGCGTTGGAAAGTCCCTAACTGGCACCTTTGGCATCGTTGTAACAGCAACAACAACAGAAGGAGCGAACAATGAACAGCTTCCTCACTTCTCTCGTACGTTCTCGCGGCTTCTTCCCTCGTGGCTCATCTCGGTTATATTCGCGACTTTTTTTTCTCGCGCTCTCTCTCTCTCTCTCTCTCTCTCTCTCTCTCTTTACTTCTTTCTCTCAGTCATTAAACTCGCGAGCAACATGCTCGAGATTTACTCCGGAAAACAATTTCGTTCTTTACGGAACGGATTCCGGGAGCAGATGGAAGATAAGGCTAGGCCGAGCTTTATATAATAATTCATTAAGTCTTGGCTCCATATGCGTTTCGTTGACTCGATCCGAGCAAGATCGATCGATCGTTGTTTAGTGAATTTTGCTCGTATCGAGAACGATCTGCGGTGATTAAAATTTGTCAAATTTTTACTTATTTTCGTGTAATTAATATATAATTATGTAACTTTAATTGCGGTATGAGAAAATTGTATTCGATTCGGTAAGTTTCATTAAAATTAAACAAATTCGTTTCTTTTCATTTTGTTTGAGACGCAATGGTAATATTAAATCGACTGTAATTCGGCCTAAAGATATTCAGGAGAATCGGCATAGCATTTTACTCCTTATCCAGATTGAGATTCTCCTCTCTCAGCGGTGTCGTTGCCCGGCAACTAAAAATAAACGATATGCAGAAAGGGACGCGGGCGAGATCCTTTCGAGAAAAAAAAAAATATATATATATATATTCTCTACAGGATCAGAAAAATCACGTGCGATCCGCGTAAATTACGGGACCGTTAAAATCAGTGTCACGTGGTTGTGCCCCGGCTCGATATAATTTGTGTACCAAATTGCCGAACTAAGTTGCTCGAAGAATCCGAGGAGTGGGGAGAGCGAGGGAAGAGAAAATCCCCTCTGACTCACGAATGTAAAATTTCTTTCGAGGGTCAGCAAAGCCGCGTCCTCGTGCGTTTTAGCCGGGAACGAGTTTCGGATATTTATCGATACGATAGTCGGCAGATTGTTCTCTCTCGTACTTTCTTCGTTATTTTTCCTTTTATCTTCAATTTTTTTCAATTTGTATGGATCATCGATTTTTTTACTCGCTGTGCCATGGATAAATATAGAAAGAGGGCGAGATGAGAGAAAACAATATATATATATATGTCTCCCAAAGACAAAAATTTCGTGTTCAACATCGCGTTCTCTTTTCGCGAGAAATAATCGAGTCACATTCTCGAAGCGAGGGAGGCGTTCGAGAAAGTTCATGGTGCTGTATGACGATACTTATAGACCCGAGAATTTAACGTGCAATGTCATCAGTAAGGAAAAACGGGTCGGTCAGTCATTCGAGTCAAGCAAGAGAGAGAAAGAGAGAGAGAGAGAGACAGAGAGACGGCGAAATTTCGAGCGTGAATTGCACCCGAAGATTCTCGAGATTCGCGACGTCGATATCGTTCGGCGCACCGCGGGACACGCAAAGATCGTGCCGAGTGCGTTGATAACTCGGTGGCATATAACGTATATAACGACCACGGACTTGTTCCCGAGAGTCCTCTTTTCGCCTCGATCCGTGCGCGATCGTGACATGGATGGCTCCATTTGCCGTTGAGAAGCCGAGGAGAGTTCGACTCGCTTCTTTCCACGGAGGTTCGTTAGGGCTGCGTTTTCGCAAACTCGTGGAATGTACACAAAATACATAATATAGATAAGGCGTGTAGGAATAAAAAGGTATTCGTATAAATACGATTTGATAAAAACAACAAAAAAAAACGTTAATTGAGTTTTGAACAAAAAAACAACAAAATTATTTTTATCGATAAAACAAAAACAATGTAATTTCAGTAATTTGAGAAAAGTTTATCTCGCTCATGCGCGAAACGATTAAAACGTCAAAAGTATTCTCTCGAATCGAGCGTTATCGATCGAAATTAAAATTCGTTTTCCAAGTTTGCGTCGATTTTCAGGGGAACTTCGAATCGAGCCGAGTCCGGTCTTTTCAGCGTAAGTGCCAATTTTAAACAACTATGTAAATTACTGGTTAATTGCAATTATAATAATTTAATGGAATTTTATTCATTTTTTTGGTTGTTGCAAATATCGAGGGTTTCACGGTCGTCTAAATTAGAATTTCTCCGACTCCGTTTATCGAGGAAGCGCTTCCACGTGCCCGATGCGATGGAATCGAGGGTGCGAGTATCCAGAGTTAATAGCTATCACCGCGAATGAGAAGTGAGAGAGAGAGAGAGAGCGAGAGGAAGAAAGAAAGAGAGAGAGAGAGAGAGAGGGATAGGCGCCGTAACGTGTGCGAGGGCGGGAATTTCTTTTCGCCTTGCGAATGAAAAAAAAGAGGAGCATCTCTCGCAGAAGCAGTTAATATTGTCTCTCGAGGGCATATTTTACCGATACGATAAGATCTTCACTCGGGATGCCTCGCTAAAAGCTACACGTGTTTATCGGACGTAAGCTTCCTTCTTCTCCACCTACTATCTCTCGTACTCTCTTATATTTCTTTGCCCCGGTGTTTTCTTCTTCTTCTCCTTCTCCTTCTCGATCGTGGGCTCTTGCTTCTTTCGGCCCTTCGCACGCCCTCGAGCAATGCCGCCCAGGCCAGTAATTTCTTTTGGGGGTAATTTCTCCTCGCCTTTGCTCTTTCTCTTTCTCGTTTCTTTTCTTTTTCTTTTCATTTTTCATTCGTTCTTTTTTTCGTTTGCCCCATAAGGAGTCCAGGCATATTCGTCCAGGGTATATTTTTCAACCGGTGTAATATCCACATGCAGGCCCTCTGCTGCCCCTCGCTACTACTTTTCTGCTACTCTTTCGAACGCACTTTCTCTCCTCTCTTTATCTCCCTTTTCTTTATTTATTATCACGGCAAAAACGTATAAACATCCCCCTTCGTCGGGACGAAAAAAAAGTTGAAAAAATTGAAAGATTCTCGAAGCAAATAAAATGAAAAAACTTGAGAAATTCTCAGAATTAACAATAATCGTCGAAAAAGAGATTTTTCGCGAATAAGATTTGGCGAAAAAATTGTTTCTTTTGCTTGGATCTGTTTGAAATACAGATATGCAGTCTTGACAATTAATATTATCGATTCTTCATTATTCGTATCTGACTGCGATCTCAAAAGGAAAAGAATCTCGTACAGTCGATTGTCGATAGACCTTCCGGTGGTACGTGCAATCCGAAAAGATTGCACGTTACCTCGTCGAGACTCCTTCGCATCATCGTTGCCCATCGAGATTCTCGATCGTCTCTCTCTCTCTCACACACACACTCTCTCCTCCCTCTTCTCTCAACGCATATCTCGTCGAAGTATATTACCAGCGGATAGTCCGAAGCCTCATTACCGGATCCACCACGCGCCTTTTCCGCTCAGACACGCGCGTCACGTCCCGCAAAATCGGTCCTGGCATTATAACTCGCGGGTGCTGCATATGCATACATATATACACACAACATATCTATAGACGTTTCAAGGAAAAGAACGATCCTGTGTACGATGCACTTGGCCCTGAGATGAGCCAATGCTTCGAGATAATAATCAACGTCCTTTTTCTCCCTCCCCCTTCAAGAACTCTCTTCCTTCAGTTTCTCACTGACGGCCGCATACATACTTGTCGATAAGGGGGGGGGGGGAGGTTCTCACGAATCTCAAGGTAAAATGGAGCACTATCGAAAAATAAGAAAATTGAAAAAAATCACCACGCGTAAAAAATAATTGATAATAAAAAATACAAAAAATTCGACACTTTCATATATTACGTTTTTTTGTACGAGCTGTATACATTTTTAAAAATCATCCCATATCCGCGAATTTTAACCGTTCGAAAGATTTAAACCTCGGACAAGCGTTTCGTTTTACCCCCATGGTCCATATTCCCCCGACGATCTCGCGCATGTACATGCGTCAAGAGACTTTACGTTCGTATACGTGAGAGAATACGCGCGTTAGTGTGTAACTTTCTACCTTGCGCGTTCTTATATCGCAGCGTGGGCCGTTGAAACGTAAGCCGAAGCCTTCTTTTCTACCCTCTCGGTCCCCACCAACCACCATCGATGATTACCCGTCTCACGCGAGAGATATACACACGTAAAGAGAGAGAGAGAGAGAGAGAGAGAGAGAGAGAGAGAGAGAGAGGCAGGCCCCCGTCTTTCCGTCCACCCGTAAATTTCCGGACGAGAATATGACGACTACTGTGCAACGTTGTGGTGCCTTTATACATACATCGGCATAAAGCCAAAGCAGCGAACGTGCACCAGAAGCTGGGAGCATGAAACAGGGGGAGAACGCAGCGGTACGATATTAAGAACGCGTAACCCTCCTCGCGTGGTAATGACGAGGACGTGAGCGACGATGAGCACGATATGCTACCGGTATATAAATTAATACGCGAGCATGTGTCTGTTTGTCCGTCCGTGTGTAGATACGTGTGCGTAAAGCGGAATTGAGCGCATCGCATCTCTGTGATCACGCCTCGTATCATATTCAACCTACCCCCCCTCTCTCTCTCTCTCTCTCTCTCTCTCTCTCTCTCTCTTTCTCTCTTGCCGTTTCATTACTTTTCATTTCGTTATTATATTTAATTCATTTCTCGTATCATATTATTACGTTTATATACGTATATCCGTGTACCCGCCACGTACGTAATGCACGAGGTGCTTCGCTGTCCCTGCGAAACGCCAGAGGGCGGACGGATTTATTGAGACGAATGAAAGAAGAGGAAAAAAAGAGAAAAAAAAACGTAAATATAGCAACATTATTATTAAGATTGCGCGCGAGGTAGCCGGTACGAGATATCGGGAGAGAATGAATACGATCGTTCGAGACCAATGAGAATTCGAACGTGCGGTCTTTTCACGTAGGAGAGATTTATCACCCCGTCACATTTCCGAAGTGCGTTGATTATATTTTACAAGACGGCTTCGACGCGCGTGTAGGTGCCGGGGAGATAACGCGAACCCTTCTCACATTTTTTCGCCTCGATCGCACCTTGTTTCTTCTTTTTTTTATTTTTTTTTTTTTATTTTTTGCATAATGTACGTGCAATTCGAACGGATAAATATTGATTTATTTATTTCGATTAAATGTCATTTAAATTAGTTATTATTTTGATTATTTTTTTCTTTTTTTTTCAAAAAAGTATGTCTTCGAGGCTATTTTCCGTTAGAGAGTACGAATATATAGTGACGAGATGGGAAAAGAAACGGTCGGGTCGAAACTGAAGGAGAGGAGTTCGGGGTAGGAAGAGTTCGCTTAGCGCGGCACGGCCGAGACACGGATTTGCATACGTATGTCCGAGGGTCTTCTCTACCCGGGGAAGAAAAGAGCTGGCAGAAGCAAAAGAGCCGCGAAAAGTGGTGCAACAATAAAGCGATGTTAAACACGTGTTTCGCGACTACGTTACAACCTCTTTCTCTCTCTCTCTCTCTCTCTCTCTCTCTCTCTCTCTCTCTCTCTCTCTCTCTTCTCTACGGTGAAAATATCCAACGGCATGCTCGGTTGGATTCGAAGCACTCGAAAGACGCGTTGCTCGCACTCGCTCGAGGGAATACGGGTAACTTTATAACACCCGCGTCGCCCTCGCGAGTGCGAAACATATTTTTTCTCCCCCTCCTGCTTCACTCCCGAAACGTACGAGATGTTGGGCTCGAAAGATTCTCGAGTAACAAAACCGCGACCGTACCATTTCGAAACGGTAACCGTCCTCGGGCAATTCGCAAATTACATCTCGTACAAAAAATACATATATAATAATAAAACGAAAAACAAAGAACCGCGTGGTCTCCAATAAGTTCCCGAGATTCCCGTTAGTCGCGATAATAATCGTCCTCTCGGATCTTCGGCCGGGAAGGAGAAGAAAAATTCTTTATACGAAAACGAAAAGAAACGTCTCAACGTAGCTATAGTCGTAAAATGTGAAATTTTACGAACGCGATGAGTTTTTCGATCAATTAGGTATTAATTTATCCGAGAACGGTAACCGCGGCGCGATAAATAACTCGTCGATTTAAACGAATGATTTATGGAACGAAGATACGTATTATAATATTTTATTAACGGACAAACGTCTCGTCTCGACGCACGACTCACCGCGTACGGTTGTGCGTTACACCGTGCGAGATATAATTCATCGGCGGAGAGCCGAGTTCGCGAAAGCAATATACATCGAGGGCGAGTGCAATTTCCAATCGCTCAACTCAAGACCGCGGCAACGTGTGTAGGCGAAACCGATTGTTCGCTTTTTTCGCCTAGATATCGACGCAGAGCTCGCGCCCGCGACGTCTAGAGCGGCGAAAAAAAAAAACAAATAAAAAGAATTGAAAAAAAATCTGAATAGCCGTCCAATCTTTTTTCTTGTTTCAATTTTTAATGGACAGTCGATCTCTCTCTCTCTCTCTCTCTCTCGCTGACGACCTACCCTTTCGTGTAGGCTGGCTACGGTAAGATCGTTCTCGCCGTTCACCAAAGCGTACCGAAACATCTCAGAGGCGTTCGAAAAATCACATCACTATGTATGACGTACATAAATTCATATACAACGTCCCCCCCCCCTTTAGTTTGTTATATAAGCGTATTCGCGTTACATCGTAAGCAACGAGTTAAAAAATCGTTTGGACATTATACAACACGTTTTCTTTTTTCTCTCGATAGAATATCAATGTGAAAATTAATTCGTAATAAAATAACGCTCGTTTCGAAGACGTACGCGATTTTGCATAAACTTTTAATTGAAGAATAATTTCATCGTTGGTATCGTCATTGCGAATTCTACGACCGAAAACTTTTCATTATCTCTCTCTGTCTCACTTTTTTTGCTGCATCCTGTTCACGAAGGCTTTATGTACTTTCTTAAACCGTCAGTGACGAATCGATTACTCTCAATCTCACCGTGACTCGGTGCTTTTTGGCCTCTGTCATTGTTGTTTTATTTTTAAGATTGCGATTGATCGGAGTGATCGGTACACTTAATCGTACTTACGTTTGTACTACACGTATGCGTATATATATACAATTTATATGCAATATATACCTATATACACACACACACACATATATATATATATATATATGTGTGTGTGCGAACAGTACAGTATTAAAATACAAGGGGAGAGAATAACATCTTAATCCGACGCTGAGAAGGACGTGGCGTGTTCAGCAGAATCTTCAGCGGTCACCCACGATCCGACGGAGAGAAATCCTTCGGTGATGCCTGCGAGATGTTTCACGAGACTATCCCGAGCCGGATCGTTTCGTCAGCTCTCCGAGTCGCTATCCTCCCGTCCGTCTTTCTCTCTCTCTCTCTCTCTCTTTTCTCTCGATTTCGATCTTTCGATCACCTGTGGCTACAGGACGGTTCTCCCGCAGGATCAAGAGCCTCGTACCGCGTGCTCGCGAAGATATATCCCCGAAGGGAAGCGATGGACCACCGGAATCTTCTTCTTGAAATCGATCCGGCCGCCGAAAGCGAGCTCCTCCATCTCTCTTTTTTTCTTTGCTTCTTATTTTCGTTTTTTTTTAAATTTTTTTTATATTACTTTTATTTATTTGGTGATCTTCGTCATCGTTGTCATCCTTAATATTGTATACATATATAGCACGTATGTATTTCTCAAGTTGATTTTACACTCGACTCCCGGCGCCCCACGAGAGTTAATCCTACCGCGAAGGATCGATATCCCTTTAGACACGACGACTCGCTCGAGAAGCACGACCGATTCTTTTTTTCCCTCCCCTCCTCGTTTATTCATTTTATTTTTTTATACATTTTTTTGTTTTCCCGTATCATCCCGATAAGACTCGGAGGAGCACCCAGCAGTCTAGAACGGTCGAGAGTCAACGCGCTCTCAACTTTTCTTCTACTCTCTCCCATTCGCTTGTTTCGAATCGTTTCTATTTTTTTTTTCTTCTTTTGCGTTTGTTTTTTTCCCCGTTCGTTCTTTATCTCCCTCTTCTTTCTCGCGGAGCGTAGAGCGAGCCAACATACACCATTCAAGAATGGAAACGACCCTTCCCTTTCGACATTCCTGCCATTACGCCACCGTAAATGGCTCGACTGTTTTTATACGTGGGTTTGTCCCGTCGCACTTTTTAAGGATCGCGTAAGTCGTCTATACCTATAGACGTATAGTAGAGCGCGTATGTATAGCACGGCCTTTGATATATATAGATATAGGCACCGAGGGTCTAAGCCTTAGAGCATATATATAGATATAGTACTGAGCCAAGAGAACATATATAGATATAGAAAAAGCGTCGAGCGAAGGGTAACCGTGGATCGAAAGCCATAGAAACTATATAAATATATTGTATAGGTATATTGCCGGGCATAACGGCGTAGGGATCGAAACAAGCTTCGTCTTTCTCGCACTCGTTACTCGGTACATGAACGCTAGACTCGTAGTGGGGGCATCTATTGTAGCCTTAGCGATAAGCTAATGATAAGACTGCCGGCGCAACCGCTCCTTTGGGGTTTCCAGTCTAAGCTCGACCGTGTCTCTTTACAGTACGTTAGAAAATTTTCTTACCGCGTAGCCTTAAAAATCGATTGAGTTTATTCCAAAAGGGGTATTATTGGAGTAACCGCGAGGCGATCGAACGCGCAACGATGGTTCTTGCGTCTTTTTGTGAGTCTGCTAGGGTGGTGACCGTGCAAACGCGAGTGCACCGAGAGATCACGGAGCCCGTCTATCGAATAAACATCACATTCTGTCACGACGTTTGTCGAACAGCTCACCAGGGACGAGCGGTAAATAAAGCATTTTTGTTTGTTTTGTTATCTTTCCTCTTTCTATTATCTTGATCCCGAAGGCCGTACGTAGGGGTTCGTTTTTTCTTTTGCGTCGAGCGGAGAAAGAAGAGAGATTCCTGGGAGTAAGTAAAGATCGAGAAGAAAAAGATCGATCGGTTTTGTACCGAGTGAATTTGTCAGAGGTAAGGAAACGGAATTTGTTCGACTCGCGTAATTAATTCGTTCGTGTACGTTGTTTGTTTACTGATTTAAGAAATTAATCATTGTTACATCTGTTGCCAAGTTTATCTAACGAATATTGATTTTTTATTTGTTCATATTAATGTTTTCTTATTTTTTTTGTTAATATACAAATATTGATTATTTTAAGGGTAAACGATCGATCTCAAATTACACGAAATATCGAGCATCCTGTGCTCGAATTTTCGGGTTGAAAACGAATACGTGTCCATGCCACGTGTAATGTCATGCTCGTCTTCCTGGCGGGCTCAGATCAATCACCATATGGTTCACATAGCAATTTCATTCGAATCATTTTTTTCCCCCCCGAGTGTTCACTGTCGCTCCTTCTCGTTTCGTCCTTCTTCCCTCTGTTTTTTTTTTAACTTTTTTTTCTCTTCTTTAAATCTTATTCGCACAAGACCCGCGAGCTCGGCGGGCGCGTTATCAAGGATCGATCTTATGCTGCCTCTCGCACCGGGAATACCGCTGATGACCAACGAAGGACGCAAAATGGCGGTCACGCGGAGGAGGAGAAGACGGAGGAGGGGGAGTGAAATCACCCGAGGGCCTTTGATCTGTCGTTGCTAATTAGTATCGTGCTTGGGAGCCGTCAGGCGTGCCGCGACGGTCGTCGCACCGCTCTCTCGTTCAATCCCCGATTCTTCTTCTCCTTATCCTTCCTCGACTCGTTTCAATCTCTTCGCGTCCACGTGAAAACGAGGTAAGTGAGAAAATGACGAGGAGGAATATCAGCGGGGTTCGAACGAGTTATTAATGTTAAATGGATAACACACGATATCGATCGATATTTCATTGATTTTTCTCGATACGTAAATTCGACGATTTCTCTTGAGAAACTCTCGATATATACAGATATATGCCCGTATATATATATATATGTATATAAGATATATTCGTATTACACAGGAGGAAAGACCCACGCAAGATTGATCGATGCGGTCGGAGGTCGTAGGATCGACGCGATAATCGGAGGAGGTGGGGGGAGAGAGAGAGAAATCCGTGCCGGGGACGACGTCGTTTCTTCGCTCGCATATAAATATACATATATATATACATCCTGGGTTCTAGCGGCATCGTTAACGACGTAATAATTAGTCGTTGCTCTTTCTCATATTTTCTCATCACAGATATATCGAACGTGCGCACATTTCATATATACGAGCTCAAACATTGCCATATATATATATATATATATATGTATAATTATTATTCTCGCACGCATTTATATACATACATCGGTATATATATAAATATACGTATATATTGCTTTCGCACTTTCCTCTACGAATATACGTGTACACGATGATCTACGAAGAGGTGGATAGAGGATGAAGAAGGGTACCTTATGCGTTAACCAACAGCGGCACCGCCTCTATCGTGCTCTCGGCCACTTCGCTCTCTCGCCAGCCCTGCAATTTACATCGATCGAAATATAAATTCACGCTACGAGTGAGTAACAGAAGAATATATATATATATATATATATATATATGTGTGTGTGTATGGTATGGTATAACATAGTATATTGTGTATAAGATTCATCTATAATGTTATATCTCCTCGGTTCTTTGGCGAGATCGCGATCTCGAAATGATTGACTCGATTCTTTATTGAGCCGAGCGCGTTAACGCGCGGCTCTTACTTCGACATATATACGCTTCTACTCCTTCGCTAACTTATACAAATAGAATTATTAAATTCTGGATCAGGTGCCTGTATATAACATCCTTCGAACGTATATCTCTATATACCTATATATATTACGGAGAATATCGTAATACGTATAATCGATTCTTTACTCACGAGAGATCGAGCCGCTCGATACGTAGCTTTGTATATCATCTTTTAAGCAGAAATAAGAGAAAAGTAATAACCGCCGCATGGGATTTAATGAGCACGAAGTTATAGACTTTTCGTTCTCTTTGATACGACTGTACTACATATTTTAGTGCTCAACGAGCCTCGTGTTAGACAGGACGTTAACGCGACACGCAGACGCCTCTTTCTGCTCCGTTCAGTGATCTGCATACGTTCGATACGTGTTCGTTTTTTTTTTGTATTTATTATTGCGCAAACGCCAATGGGAGAATGGGGCAAATTGGCCCACTATTCCATTTTTTACTTTACTTAGGTGACTCAGGTTTATGAAAATAACAATAATTACCATTAAAACCTTTCGAAAAGAACACGTTTTATTTTTTCCTTGTGAATATCTTCGATAAATTAATGAATACAAATTACACAATTTGCCCTCAAAGATTTTCCTAAAATCGTAACATTTCGCAGATCGTTAATTTTGCCCAGAGTCCTTTCGACCCCTTTTTCTAAGACGAATCGAATGTACTCCCAACATATCGCAAGAATATTTACCGATGTTATCGTCTCGTTAAGTTGACGATTGGCTCGATCGCGACGCAAGACGCGCTTCTTTCGAGATCTGTCGAGCGGCGCTGCCTTTTATACTCGTGGCGTAAATGCGCGTATATAACGCGCGCGTAATAGATCGCGATGTGTTGTGCACGAGTAACTAGCGAAGATCTGCCGGGATGTAAAGTATAGGAGAGTTTAGCCGACGGCGATTTGCGAACGTACGGGACAAGGGGCGAAGGAAGGCCTATATCCTAGAATTATACGTATAGATAGGTCTAACTCCGTGCTAACTTCGCGTACGACGCGTACGAGAAAGAGAGAGAGAGAGAGAGAGAGAGAGAGAGAGAGAGAGAGAGAGAGAGAGAGAGAGAGAGAGAGAAAAGGAGCTAAACCGAGAGCGCACGCCTCGTAGCTCGTTAATAACGCGATTATTAGGCGCAGCGCCAACCCCGTTACGCTATTCGGATTCAACCTAATTGGCATGGACAATCGGCCACGCCATGAGCCGTTTCGTGTGTCCCGATGAATTTATCCCTCTTTCTTATACCGTCGACACAACCACCGCGTACGATTTCTACCGAACCCGCCACCTCTCGTTCGCTATAATTCTCATTGCACTTCCCTCTTCGCAAAATCATTCTCGGCCACGTGTATTTTAACCCTATGGTTATTCGCTCGATCTTACACGATTATTTTTCTTCAACCCTTGGATACGATTTTACGTATAATGTTTTTATTTGAAAAAAAGAATCATGCTTATTATTCGTGAATTAATGAGGTTTTTTTAAATTGAATTAATATTATGTATCTATTGTTTTATTTGTGTGACGATTTCGTTGCTCTTCCCCCACCAGCAACCCCATCTTCACGCGGTACGGGAAGAGACTTTTTTGTTTCGAGAGGCTAAATATTGCCTGGTAAAGTGGATGATACATAAAGTACCAAACTTTGAGCATCTCGTTAAGAGTCTTTATACGTTCTTTTTCTTTTTTTCTTTTTTTTTTATTCGTTTCTTCTCTTTTTAATGTACGGCATACGTTTAACCGGCACGATGCGAGATTTTGTTTTCGACGAGTCACTTCGTCCGGAAAACGGTCCACCTCTCTCGCCTAATGCCTCGTCGATCTTCATCATAGCGCGGGTCTCGAAGTTGTATACCCTCGTACGCTCTTCAAAAAATTTAAAGAGCATATCAAAATATCTCGGACTTTCTCGTCACCGCGAGATATTCCGTAAGACCCCCCACTCGCAACGAACGAGCCGAGTTCAACATAAAACAATTTAAATAAAATTCATCAAATAACTGTGATAAATTCTGATAAAATTTATATAAAAAGTTATTCTAATTTCAAGTAATATATATATAATTTATTCGTATTGTTTTACAGCAAGAATCATTCATAATTCGTTTCATTGAAATATTATATTCCATGTTTTTGTTTCACGTTCGAAAAATCATTCGAGCTCGAGATATATAAACGAACGCATTCCCGAGAGTTGTAAGAAAACTCGTTCGGCTCGCGAGTGCTCGAAGGGATCCATCACTCAACGTTCACGTGGACGAAATTTTGACTCTCTCGGAGACACGAGAGCCCCGTTGTGTATCTAGATAGAATGAAAGAGGATATATAGCTTAGAAACGTATCTGCGAGAACTCGCGCACCGCCCGCCGTATAAATCGTTCGTTCTTCAGTTATATAGAGGGATTGAGCGAGACAGACCGAGCAAAACACCAAAAGTTTCGTTCTGTCGCGGCTGTGCGGTAGTTGGGTGGGAGCATTCGCGCGCATTTTTGGAACACTTCCAATATCAGTGGCCGCGCCTATACGGGGGCGAAAAGTGTCTCGTGATAGGGAGTGGGGGAGAAAGTGAGAGAGAGAGAGAATTGAACGTCGGCCAAAAATCGAGTGAAGACTCTCCGGTAACAGGAATCCGAGAGCAACTGATCTCGATGAGATTAACGTTGGAATTCGCGTCGTATAAATCGAGATGACTCTCACCTCGCGAAAATTGTGGGTGGAATTTTCGTTCTTTTTTTTCGTAGTATTTTCTTTTCTTTTTTGAGATTTTATTTTTTTTGGCACCCGAGAAAAAACATTTTTTTATATTTTACTTCGCATAAATCAAGCGCGTTGTCGTTCGGAATGAAATATTTTGGTCCAGGAATATTCGTCAATTTTTTCGAAAATGTACTGAAAGAAAAATTCTATCGAAGTTCATCTTTCTCGTGCTTTATTCGTATTTAATAAATGTTCACTTGACGTATGTAGGTACGAACGAGCTCGTGAATTATTCATCATCGGGTTCCAATTAATTATATATTTGTCGGATAAATCAGCGGTACGAATCAGGTACGACTCTGAAAAATTGACCGAAAATAGTGGGGGGAAGATCGAGTGAGAAATTTTTCGAGCATACTATGGTCATAATTGATCGATGTTTACGCAACCCGGTAGACGAATAATTGACGATAAATGTGACGTTATATACTTAAGCGTTAGATCGATCGAGACAAGGTGAAGGTTCATATTCGCGTCCCACGTTCGTGATCGTCTCGCGAAAAAAAAAATAATAATAATAATAGTTAAACGTTTCTCAGAAACGCGAACGTCTCGTCGTTCCTGCGATCAGGATTTCCGAGCGTTTAGAGAAACGTCGTAGAAATATATACATATATATATATACGAGGTGGAAACAGCGAGTATTTTTGACGAATGAAGCTCGTTACTTTGGGCAAGATCAATCGAGAATCACGAGAGAGCGTCTCGAAGTTTCGATCCCCGGTTGCCCGGCGAGCACCGAGCTACGGATAAATATATGATGAATATCGATATTACGCGGGAGGTCGAAGTGCCGCAGCGCGATCAATGATCCATACGGTTTCTATCATAAAGACGTATTAATGCTCTATAAAAATAAAAAAAAAATAAAAAATAAAAAAATAAGACGAAAGAACGATACGAGAACGAGCATAAAGCTACGATGAATATAAACGATCGTAATAAAACGATAGAGATACCCGCCATTAGCAATTCGTTACGGGGCCGAAAAAGTTATTCATTCACCGCGTGCTACATAACGAAAATAAAATAAAAAGCGGACGGTGAGTCGATTTACATCGAGAACACCGGTGAGAAAAAAAATAGAATCGTTACTACGCGTATATCAAAAAAAAAGAAAAAAAAGAAAAAAAGAAGGCATTAACGTCGTTCTATAATTGATGATCGGGAAGATGCGAATCCATCGACGATACTTTTCGTCTATAACTAATTGGTAATCGAACGAACAATTAATATAACGTAAAATTTAATTAATACATCGAAATTTCCACTGGTTTCATTCAACGCGCTGTCTCGATCGCCCTCCAAATCGTTCTCGTATCGTTCGATCGATCCCCCGGTGTCTCTCACACATCGGGATCGATCAATCTGCATGCCTGAAATACTCCGTCCGGCTTACCAGTGGGAAATCGTGCGTCTGTGACGCACAACGCGTATGTGAACTCGGAGATATTCGAGGAAGCCGAAGTGCCGTGCGTACCGAACGGCAGATCGGTAGCTGGATGTCGGAGAGTAAGGTAGCCGGACGATCGTGACAACGACGAAGTCGTCGCCGCGTTCTGTCGTCCTTTATACCAACGGTGGCATTCAGGAAGCCCGAAGAGACTATTCGTCCAATCCCGAGCAGCAGGCTACCGTAAGTAAGATTCTGATATCCCTCCGGTTCGAATCTTTTCATCGTCGTATCGACGTATCGTTTTCTGTGAGAGATAGAGATACACGCGGCCTTCTTTTGTCGGCATCGCGATGCACCTTCGTTCTTACATATACATAAACGAGAATTTATACGTGTCTATATAGAAGAATGAAGCGGTAGTTAACGAGAGAGACATTCTTACTCGGGAGTCGACCAGTTTTTTTGTTCGATATGCTGTAGATATTTTCTCTCCGTGTTATCGATTTTCTGACGATATCATCCGAATCGGCGTGATAAAATAGGTATATTATTCTCTATTTATATCGTTCGTCGTTTATCGTTTCATTTATTCAATTGAATTTTTATTTGGTGCGATCTTTTATTTTGAAAAAATTATGTTGGATGCGTCGCTCGTTAAATGTTTTTCTCCGTGCGAGCGAAGGGAGGATATTGACGGGATTACGAACGAGGGCGATCGCGATCGATGGAATTTCCTCCCGCTGACTGCCTTGACAATCGCCTTTTCCGTCACCGTACCGTCTCTCTTTCCCTTTTGTTTTCGCACGTAACCCAACGCTTAGCCTGTCACGAGAGATCTCTCTAGCGAACGTAATGGATCTTCGATCCGTTTCTCGCCTCTCGTCACCTTTCGCGCTTCTACTCCCTCTTCTTTTTCTTCCTCGTCTTCTCTCTCTCTCTCTCGTTTCTCTTTCTATCGCTCGGTTTTATATATCCGCGAATTCCATTTCCGCGATGCCATTCCTATCTCCCGGCAATACCATCGACGAGAGATTCTCTTCCCCTCGCACTCGTGTGCGACAGACCGGTGCAACGAAAGTTGGAAAAACACTCGATAAATCGTGGAAAGAATGGAGTGCAGAGGGAGAAATCGGTTCGTTGCAGAGTCATGAAGAGATTTTTCCTCGAGGTGTATCCCGACGTTTCTTACCAGCGTCAGCGGGTAACTACGTATACCTTGGGCCGGTGCGTGAGATGCGCGCAGATGTTCGACCGAGATAAAAAGAATATTAATACACTTTTTGGCTGGCGAGACATATTCTCGTTCGACACTTACCGATTTCTCGTCTTCCCTTTGTCGCTGGATGTGTAACGAAGCATTTTACGTACGTGTGTTATACGACCGTGATTATCGTCATGGACTTGGACGTTTATGTCAGGTGGAGGAGGAGGAAGAGGAAGAGGAGGAGGAGGAGAAGGAGGAGAAGGGGAGGGGGTAAATTGTAGCAGCTGCCGCCGCCTCCACTCTTTATGTTCTGTGCGTGTGTGTATGGGTGCGTGTTTGTGCGAATGACGACGCCCCGTGCATTCTTCAGATTGTTTCATAACCTTCGGATAACTCATAAGCTTGTGATGTGCAAGAAATTTCTGATGAAAATCAATCTTTCTTTGCAATCATTTTTAAGACAATGTTTGTTTTGCGTTTTTTTCAAGCTTGTTTTTTGATGACCTTCCCAAATTTGGTAAACTTTTTTGTTCTCTTCAATCTACTTTCTCAGGTACTTAGAAAATGGCTAATTTCTCGCGGATCACGAATATAGCGGTCGTTTTCCCCTCGCATATTTTCACAGGTGAAAAGTAAAAAAAACGTGAAATTTCACAGTTTTTTCGGGATTTCACCTATTAGATTCGAACGATCGAACGAATAACCATGATTTTCGTATTGCACGGGAAATTTTCGATCGAATAACGTAGTGTTGAAATCATTTTAAAGAAACAAAATTGTTCCCACCCGCGGGGCTATTTTTTTGGGGGGAATTTTAGAAAAATCGCAATTTTCTAAAATTCACCACGGCCACAAAAATAATGATATCCGGATTATTCTTACGCCAGTCTTTTCATCTCGGCGAGCTCTTCAAAAAGTTATTTGTGCAATTTTCTGTAGGACTAACGTGAATCGAGATACAGAAGCGCGAATCGTCGTTTTTTGGGGGTTTCGCGATACCCATCGAAATTCGCGATATATCGAATTCCGGTGAATTTTAATCGTTTCCGAAGCTCTAAAAACCTATGTCGATCGTAAATTTCCCGTACAACAAGAAAATCCTGGTTTCGTTTTCGATTTTTCAGATTTGATCGACTTTAAGTGGGAAAATCGTTATTTCCGGTTTTTTGTATTTTTCTCCTAGAGTTCTTGAGATATCGGAAAAAATAACGTCATAATCTTCATCAGCGAGCAATTTCCGATCGAATAGGACTTTTTGCAAGCGTCTAGCGGTAAATTATATAATTTTCCTACCCCTGAATCACAACGTAGAAAATTAGGCTCCAAAAATCGATCTTTCTGAATTCACTTTTTTTATACATTCTTAAAGCTTATATCGATCGGAAATTGCTCGCTGGTCGCGATAAAGAATATTGTTCGCAGGATGATTAATCAAAATTGATATAGGCGAGAATTAACCCTTTGCACTCGAGATATTTTGCTTACCACCTCAAACTGCTGCTTGAAAGACACCCCTCAAGCGCAAAGGGTTAATTCACAAATTTTCCCACTATTCAGCTTCGGCCAATGTTGATTTTCATAAAATGATCGAATGGTGTGTCGAAAGACACGACGAGAATGGGTTCTATACTTTCGTAGTCTTTTATAATCGAAACTTTGCTCCCTACAATTTTGAGCAATCATGACGTACATACCGTGCACGCTCGCGTACTATGACAGACACGGGCCCTTCTCATTTTTTTTTATGGCTCATAACCTCGGTGTCGCACTTGTGTACCTGCGTGAACGTTCTTGCGACGAGAGTCGAGATAGAGAGAGAGAGAGCGGAAAAAGAAGACGACGACACGATGAGGACGAATCTCATGGGAACGCAATGCGGAAATTTCACTCGCCGGGGGCAGATGAGGGGGGTCCCCGTATAACCGTGCTCGCGCGCACGACGCCGAAATGGCACGGGAATATAACGGTTCCGTTTCTTTCTCTCTCTCTCTCTCTCTGTCTTCCACTCTCCATTTATACCTTCCTCCCCCTCTTTCGCATTTTGCAACAGCGTACTTATACACACTTCACTGTCGTAAAAATGCTGGTACTGTATTCTCTGCGATGTTGCGTTACTGCCACCGCACATGGTGCTCACATTCGGTACGACAGATGTATGTACATATGCATTAAGGGATAGGATACTTTGAGAGAAAGGTCGCAAACGTATAGTCGACCCCTCCCCCCACACTCACTTTTTCGGAAACCCGGAGAAAAGATTGCCGGAAAAATATCAGAAAAAAGACTTCCTGCCAGAATAATTTCATCGACAATTTCCCACTGATCACGAATATCACGGTCGTTTTTCTCTCGCATAGAAATGGACAGGTGAAAAGTCGAAAAATCATGATATTTAGCAGTTTTTTCGGTTTTTCATCCATTAACCCCGAGTTATTCAAGAAACGACTGTGATATTCTTGCTGCACGAGAAATTTCCGATGAAAATAAGACATTTTAAAATCATTTCGGAGAAAAACAAAATTTACCCCCAAATTTCGTTTTACACAAAAGGAAACGCCAGATGCAGTCCCTCGAAATCTTATTTTGTTTTTCATATATCATATCCTTAATTATTCACAAGATGATAAAACTTTAATACTTTCTATTTTGTTAGAAACATCGGTAAATTTCAATCGTTCTCAGAGGGAAATAGAGAATTATGATCTATTTTTTAGAAGTATCGATAATTCCTAACAGATTAATAAACCGATCAATATACATGGTTATATAGGCATATAAGATCATACGGATTAAAGAAAGAGGTTGAACGATCGGTAGCCAATGACTAGAATGATTATCAGCATCGAGAGCAACTTCTCAATGTACCGCGCGAGAGTTGGACCCTTTAGCCGTGCCGCATGCAACGATGCACCTTAGAGAAGACGTTTGGAACGATCACCCGCCAGATAGATAATCTCGCGCGGCTTCTCTCGTTTCAATTTCTTATACCGCCTCTCTTCTCTCGTTCTTTACCGTACGAAGCCTTCCTCGTCTTTCGTACTGTGCCTAACCCTTGTCTGCGCGCTCTATACTCATCCGTCGATCTCTATATACACATTGAGACAAACGAGATGGATAGTCGTGAGCTCGCGCACGGATATGCGATAAAAGTATCGATAGGAAAAAGGGCTGAACCGATGCCCGACGAGGGGTCAAGGATCACGAGAGAGGAGGAAGCTCACAAAAACAAACGTATTAGACTGTCTCCTCCCAGAAAAATATCAAAAACTTATTTCAATTAATCGATTAGAAATCAATTTTTCCATTTATTTTCCAATTTTTTCATCCGTAAATCCTGAATTAATTCACTTTTCAATTCATCACTTATATCTCCTTATTCCCAACTCATATTTCAATTAATCGTTTTTATGCACTAAAATATCTATCACTAATTTCCAATTATTCCCTCTTCGATACCATTTGTAAATTCTCGATGACCTTTAACAATACCAAGGTCATTGCGATCTCTGTTCGATACATATATTCAAGGTCGTTCCCCGTTAGCGTGGGAGACGAGCGCGGCATATCTCTCTCCCGAGACCTTCGGGCTTAAAGGGTTAATGGACCGCGTATGCATGGATGAACGCCAACGAGTTGGAGGGAGAAGGAGAGAGTTTATGGGTAAAGCGAGAGAACGAGAGGAACAAGACGAAGAGGCATCTGTTAGCGCCCCGCATTCACATGTAAATCCGAGCGAAGTGCAGCAGCATCGCAGTAGTATATCGCGAGACGATGAATGTATATTCATCCTCTATAATGTATATCTTGTATATATACATTTGTACGCTTACCCTTTCCATCTTCGAGTCTGCCGCTTCATCCCACGCACATCCCTTCAATCTCGATTGTACGTGCATAAAATATGCATGCATACATTTCTCTCTCTCTCTCTCTCTCTCTCTCTCTCTCTCTCTCTCCTTCTCTTTCTCTCCCTCTCTCTCTATCAATTAATACCGATTCTACGTACGAAAATCGTCATTATCATCACTGCCATTTTCAAAATTGAAATTTAGATAATTCGCGTCTCAGAGTCTCGAATAGATATTTATAGGCGCGTATGTGTATAACCACAACGATCGGTATTACGCCGCTGTTAGCCACGTAGGATTACACGATAAGTTATTACACTCTCGTGCCTGGGGTCGAGGACGAATTCACCTGTGCCCGAAACGCTCAAGTTTACATCGCACTCCCAAAGATTTCGTATATCTTACGTATACGCGTACGTGTAGAAGACTTACGTATATACGAATGTATCTTACGGTCGAAAGCCGAGAGTCGGCGATTAATCTTCCGGCGAGCGAGAGAGGCTGAACCGCACACAACCGTGCGGCGTAATCATCGACGTTTCATTAAAGTATGTGGCACGTCAATGTGGAACGACGAGGAGGCACATACCCGCCACCTCGTATCGCCTTGGCCTTTCGTGGTTTTTCTCTCTCGTTCTCCAGCTCTCTCTCTCTCTCTCTCTCTCTCTCGCTCTATCTCTCTTTCTCTCCCTTTCGTCTCTCGTCTCGTTCTTACAGTGTATTTTAAAACAGCAGACCGGACGCACGTCCATTCGAACGAATCTCACGATTGTTACCTTGCAGTTATCCGAGATCATTTTTTGTTGATCGACAGACAAATTTGCGAAGCGTCGAAATTAAATGTTCGAGAGGTTTCTTTTGTTTGTTTTTTTTTTCTAGCAAACTCTGACTTAATGTTTTAGAAGAACGGTACGGATTGAAAATACAATTGGAAAGATCAGGATATATTAATTTTCGAAAAAGAACAATAGTTTGAACTTGATATATCGATAAACCTTTATCATTATTGTCATTATTTCCTGTCCGTTGGAGAGATCGTTGGTGAAAAACGATCAAAATTTCTTTATTATCTTCGCGATCTTAGTCTCCACTTGTATTATTTTTATCGCGATAATTCCTCTCTCATCGCTCGCCGGTACAACCTTCATCGCGATCATCCCCCGTTATAATCTTTCCACGATTTTTCGCGGATTAAAAAATTCGAAAGGAAATTGACCGTTAGATTTATCGCTATATACACGAGGAGAGAGAGAGAGAGAGAGAGAGAGAGCAGCTCTCCTTTTCCGTCTCGAACCCGGCACGACCCGGTTCCCGGTTCATGAATTGTGGGAGTGTCCGTGTTCGCCTCCTCAATCCTTTCGTGAGATGCAGACTCTCTCTCTCTCTCTCTCTCTCTCTCTCACTCGGAAAGTCTTCGCGATCTTATTCTTCCTCGCCTTTCATGCCGGTAACAGTGTAGTCATTTCGTAGCACTCTCCATCAGGCTCCTTGGCACGGGATATATTAACCGCAACCGGAGAGCTGTCTGAAAGTTTTCATTGAGAGAAGATTCCTGAATCGAGGCACCCGCGCGTTCGCTTCGACGAAGAAACTCAGTGAGCTCGTCGTAAGAATACAACGATACAGTCATTGGACACTTGAGAGCAATTGAAGAAACGAGTTACTAGTTCAAATTGAGTGTACGGTTTATAAAATTATTTATTTATTTCTAGTGTTGTTGATCAAATCGTTCATTAATTCTTATTACATTGCTAGCCGGACCAATTTTATTCCAACGAAATAATACAAAAGTTTTTATTAAACAAATATGACAATAATGCCATAAAATCTAGCTCTGTGATTTTTTGTATTTTTCGAAATTATCGTTAATTTTATTTAACTCAAGTCGATTGTAAACAAGAGACTTTCAATCTGAAAGTGTTGCCAATGACTGTATCGCTTGACCGAAATCCTCCCACCTTCTTTCTCGGCCTTCCTCAGGGGGCAGCCGAGGAATATCAGGCGTATATTTTCCCTCTCTTGGCCACAGCTGTAATTACGCGTCGGCATGAGAGATTCTCCTTCCGTAAAATCTACCCGCGATATATATACATATATATATATACACCTGTGTACATATATATACACAAAAATGCGAGGGAGTGAAGAAGCCAGGGAGGAAAAACGATCGCTAGTAAAGTAAGAAGAAACAAAAGCGAGAAGGCCGAGGTTGGAAGAACTCGCGAGAAGAGAGGCAGGGTAAAAAAAAACGGCCAGCGAAGCGAGAATAACGAAAACAAGAAGAAGATCGCGGAGCACAGAGGGGGCAAGTATAAAAGGTGGAGGAGGCGTAGAGCGTGCCTTTATACCTGTTACGTATTACGTGAACGTGCGCCGGTTGCGTGTAACAACGAGATATACCTGTAGAAAAGATGCAGAGAGTGAGTGAGAGAGAGAGAGAGAGAGAGAGAAGGAAAGAAAGAAAACGAGTGAGGGAGGGAGATAAGTGGTGTATGATTTGGCGATGATTGATGGGGTCGTAGGTCAAAGTGATCAGCGGCGCTCCGGGCGCCTTGGCTCACCTGACGCGCCGCGAGGACTTGAACCTACACACGCTGCGGATGTGTACAGGGTGGGGCATTTAAAGTGTTATAGACTAGTAGTGACCAAACTACCGGCGAAGCCAGGAAATATTTCAAATAATAATAATACGATTGAGATTATTCTTCGGCGATGAACTTTTCGAACTCGTCAATTTTATCACACACTTCGCTCTCGCTTATACATAATCTCTAAAACTCGTTCTTAATCCGATATCGCGTTAAGCGTTTCACGAATCATAATTATTAAGTATCGTGCATAAATATTTCGATAAATAAATTATCGATTTTACCGTTGAGGAGTAAAAAATATCAAATTTTTATCAATTCGATGAAATTTGTTTTGTACGTTTTATCTTTGAAAATGTTTGATTAAGATTTGATATTTGATTAATCATCGTCGTAATTATCATCGCTCTTGTAATGGGAAATGTCTTCACGGTAAACAAATGTATTTATATATATTAGGCTATGTCATTTTTGAGCAACTTTCTTTTCCTCTTGATACGAGTTTGTAAACTTGCAGGAAGGTAAAAAAAAGAAGTCTGTCAAAATTTTAGCTCTTAATATTAATATTTACAAGTCGCTCAACGCACATCTCTATTTTTCATTTAAATAACACGAGGAAAATTTCTTTTTATGTTTAGAATTGTATACCACGGTCATGGAATATTGTACAAATAAACTCCTGACATGTTCTTATGAAGAATTAAATGCTCTACCAAAAAGAGCTCTGATACTTTTTTGATACACTTAGCCATTCAAATGATATTGTAGTTCAAACTTTAAAATGTATTAAAATTCCTCGTTTTTTAAATATTAATTTAACATATAGATATATAATTTAATATATATCTATAATATTTTCACAATTCTACCATTAGACGTAGCGTAGTACACTCTCTCTTCGAGAAAAGCCTCGGGGCGACAAATCTGCCGGTTCTCCAAGCACCTATAGGGAGTTCGTACTCATCCCCACGATCCACCTATACGAGCATAAAGCCGATGTCATTAGTCAAGCTCCTGACTAATTCGCGGCAATTAAGATCGCGAGTTGTATCGCCCCGGGATAGAGAGTAAAGGTACGCGCGAAGACGACGTTGCAGTAGCTTCCCTCGTGCATAAACATGCAAGAAAGCAGAGGCAAAATACTGACCCCGGAGCTGATGTAGCGTGCGTGCTAATCTATATGGGGCGTTCCATGCATATTGAACGATTCTCATCAGCGACATTAACATTAATTTATTTCTAAAAAATATAAATCATCATTCTTTAAAAAATATTCTTCAAAGTTTAATTTCTGATTCGACATTTTTGTCGAGTAATACAATTTTATAAGTCTGTCTGATAAAAAAAAAAAGTCTCAATAAAAAATCTAAGTCGTAGAAAGAAAACAATACATTTGATTTTTAGCTACGAGGGTTTTATAGTCGGTAGGATAGTTAAAAAAAAATAATGAAAGTCGAATACCTCGTGTAGGTACCAAGCCCTCAAGGGGAAACACATGGGTACTTAATTCGCGAAACATACGCCGGTAGAGAGATATCAAAGAGAGATGTGAAGAGATGAGAGACCCCGGGGTCTCGCTCTTCACTTCGCATATATTTACCATGGAGAGAATACACTCCTATATATTAATACATACTCTCAATCCTCTTTCCTGACTTTCGACCGTTCGTTCTCGCCGTCTCGCTGATGAGCTGAGAGAGAGAGAGAGAGAGAGAGAGAGAGAGAGAACACACACGCATACAGACACATTCATATTTCGCACTAAAGCGCAGAGCCGATAATTATCCCAAGAGAAGTCACGACAGCCATGCAGTGCGCGTCTTGTCTCGATTAACATTAATTAAAATATCATACGAGCTTATGTATATGTATACATAAAACAGCATATCCGCAGTAACAGAATCGTCAAACCACGATGGACCTCAAGGTTTTTCTCCCGGCTATATCCCCAAAAAAATATCATACCCCGAAAGTTTCTCTCCTAAAATAAAATAAAAACGCATGGTAAGTAATAAATTAAAAATTATAATAACACAGAAGGCCGGATTTAAAAAAATAAGAGAATAGATAAAAATACTCGCATAGCTCGTTTCATAAATCACAATTATTTGTCCAATTTTTGGTGGCGCGATGGTAAAAAAAAACGTTACGACGTTTTTTTTTTGGTTCGTTGTAAAAAGGATGACGTCGATACCTTTGTCGTAAAAAAATCGTAAACACGCGATATTGTCCGGATCGGTTACATTTCGTCCCGTTACGGATATTCCGACGAGTCAGGAAGTTTTTTGCCAGATTTAAAAAGCTCCGAGGATTTTTTACTTTTTTCTCGTCCCGAGAAGCTCCTCTCCTCCGTGTCTTTCTCTCGTCCAAGACATTCATATATATATATATATATATATATATATAATCCATAAACGCACCTGACGCGAATGTGAAAGGTATATAAGAACGACTCTGGATGCTCCCTCGCCCGCATTAATCCGGGCTAATCAATTTCGGCCTAATTGGAGATTACGGCAAAGTACGCCCGTCCTTTGCTCTCTCTCTCTCTCTCTCTCTCTCTCAGCCGTTCGCTCTTCTCTCCACGTGTGCGCGCGCTTCTCTCTGAGAGACCGAAAGAGCCTCTCGGCTGTATCTCAAGAGACGAAAGAAGCTGCTGCTGGTGCAGGATCCAGTCAGCGTCACACACGGAGAGACGTCGTCCCCGCCGCGCTCCCGCTAATAGATTAATTTATAACGCGAAAGGCCTCAAAGACACCGCTCGGGCCAGCTTGGACCGGCGACATATTAGTACCGTGTCACCGCGGTCATTAACTTCCCAACGAACTGCCAACCTCCACCGTAGGAATGTTAATTCTCGGTGTGCCGTGGAGCCCCTCGATATTATATACCTACACGTATACACACGCCCGTGGTATAAAATATTTTCCAAGCACATCCGTAAGGAAGATAGGAATCAGGGGATGCGTGGGCGTGGAATCCACCCGAGCGTATAACCAACGACGTGCTATATTTTTCAACCCTCTTTTTTATATCCTCGATCCACAAAATAGCGGTCGTCTTTCTTTTTTCTTTTCTACCGAAAAGACGCGCGCGGTCCACGAGGCAGAGCCACGCGAAACGCGTCTAATTAGTATCAAACTGTCTAATTAGTAAACTCGTCGTGGATTTTCGACGAGATATCTCGAGGCTTCTTGGCACGAAGCGCAATATCGCGATTTGTGTTAATGAAAGATTTTTCGTTAGAAAGAATTCCCGAGTATTCGTTCGATTATCGCTCGATCGGATTTTAACTTTGTGTTGGAAAAATATCGAGAACATTGAAATTCTATACCTACTTATAAACAAACAAAAAAAGAGAAGAACAAATTTAAGGTCATATTTAAGATTTATTGTCGTTCGCGTAACTCGACGAAATATTAATCAAATGTAAAATTAATTCGTACGTATTGTACCCTTCTCGCGGCTAGTTAATGCACCTGTATTAATACCCATATAGGTACGTGATTGCTATACAGTATAATATTGGGCTTTCTAAAATGACCTTTAAGTGTGTTTCTCTCTCGCTCGAACTATCCGTTGCCGCAGTGTGTGCGCTCACGACCGTTTCAATTATCTTCGAATCTATTAATTACATACGGAGAGTTCTCTCGAGCAGCCGCGCGCGAAATCATCACGCGCTCGCGAATAGTGCGCGCGGGATTTGCAAATATATATTCACGTAGTGAATGGTATATGAAAAACGATATATATATATATATATATATATATATATATATATATATATATATATAAGTACGAAGTACGGGAAGTAGCACGTACGTCCGAGTAATCGTGTGTGCTAGGAATATATATACATATATATAATATTCATCCTCCGCGGGGTTCTTCTCGTCCTCTCCGCCCCTTGATCGCTCTCGCGCTGTCTCACGCGCAAGAAGCGAGGCCTCTTAATTATTAATCGCTTATTATGCGCTCGGTCGCGAAATGATTCATTTCTTTCACATTTATTTCTCTTTTTTCTTCGCTTTGTTTTTTTCAATTATTTTTTTTTACGTTTTTTAAAATTTTTTTATTTTTTTTTTTATTTACAACATATCGTTCAAGCGTTCGTGGCGTGCGAACGCACTCTCCGCCACGGTCGTATAGAAAGTCACTTTTAAATTACAGTTCGCAGTGTCCGCAATTCGTCTCGGTACTGATTTGCCTAATGTTGAACATGACTCATTAACGACGGGGAGACCGTGCAAAATAATAACTGGCTCTAGTCATTCGAAAGATTTTTATTCCGGCTGGTTAACATTTATTTCACACGAATAATCGATAAAGAAAATGTCTATTTAAATTATATTGTAAATTCTTTTTTTGTTATCACTTCGAACGTCGCGACGAAAAATTGTCAGCCGTGTCGAACAAGGCTCAATTCGTTCGATTCGCGATAAAACGTAAATAACAGGGAGAGATCTCTGTTCGCGAGATCTCAGAATTCATCAACGATCGACTTTCCGCGTAATCGAGATTCTCGTTCGAACGTAGGTGGAGGGCAACTCCTTTTCTCTTCAGCCCCCACCCCCTCGTACATCGTCCGAGAAATTCTTCTCTTCGCGAGACGTATTCGAAGTCCTCCGCCCTCCTCACGGGAACGTGTATCAAGGCTCGTTTACTCGAGTTGTCGCGAAAGAATCGAAAAGAAAAGTATACGTGAAAGAGAGACAGAGAGAGAGAGAGAGACAGAGAGAGAGAGAGAGAGAGAGAGAGAGAGAGAGAGAGAGACAGAGAGAGAGAGAGAGAGAGAGAGAGAGAGAGAGAGAAACAAAGAAAAACAAAAACGTAGAAAAAGAAAGAAACGCTCTCGCGCGCGAGAGCGAAGAATCGTGTCGCTGAAAACGGTCATTCTCAATTCGATCCTGAACTCACCGTGGAATCGCAGTCTCGGACGTTTTCTCGGAAGTCACCTGCGTATTCCACCTGTTCCGTAGAATCCGCGCAAAAGATCACCATCCAAGTCGAGTGAAACTCTTTTACACGTACGCGTCACGCACACGCTCGTTGTTGAGACCAGCAAACGAGAGAATCTCGTGCGATTATAATGCTCTCGGGCACGCGGAGAGACACGAGAGAGTTTTCTCGTTTGCTCTGGACAAACCAGAGAAAGAGAGAGAGAGAGAGAGAGAGAGAGAGAGAGAGAGAAACATCGTACACGCGCGCGGGTTCCAGTTCTTCCGCAAAGATAAGACGAGGATGTTTACAACGAGAAACAAGAATGCTTAAGACGAGCCGGGGGTATATGCGCGATAGCCGAGATTAATCCATTACCGCGTTTCTTTGCCACGATTCCAGTTTGTTTTTGTCCGCTTTTTGTTTTTTGTTTTGTTTTTAATTTTCTTTTTAAATTCTATCTTGCTTGTTTCTCCAGCGTTGCGTGTCTCGAGAAGATTAACCCTTATGTTGACAGGAAATTCAGACGTTTCGCGGGGTAACAAAAATTCGACCTCCGTGAAAATTCCAGCAAAAGGGTGAAAAATGCGAATTTTTTTTTTTGAGAATTACATTCGCGCGGTTAACGCTCGCCCTCGATGCGTAAGAAACTTAAGCGATTTATATATTAAGCCCGTTAGTCGAAAGGGTGCGTCACGTTCCCCGAGTTCCCAAAATATAACGTAGTCACTCCCTTCTCATCCCGCAATCCCCACCCCTTTCCCTTCTCGCGCGCGAAGAAAAGCATTACACGTACTATTGCCGATCTCTCTCGTTATAAAATATGGGGGATAAACACATTGTGAATTTATCGGGAGCAGCGTACGATGTGAGTCAAAAGAAAAGCACGGTATGAAACAAACAGTCGGGAGTAAGAAAGAAACATTTTTAAGATTTTTGTTAATTTCTGAAAAAAATTGTTCGATCGTAACAAATTGTTATTTTCTTTCTTTCCAGAAATCTTCCATTGACGAACGAGACGTTTTACTTTTGAATCTTCGTCTCGACGACGACGATGAATTTTCATATTAAAAAAGAAAAATATTCGGGCTATTAACCTTTCGTGAAATTTATCGATAATTGATTTTAATTAGATACGTGCGTCGTTATATATTTCATTGAAAGAGAGTTGAAACGTGCACTCGAAGAGTTCAAGTGGAAAACTCGAAGCGAGCACCCGCATCCCGCACGTACCGAAAGGAAAAGGAAGGATTTACATTGTGCGCGAAGGGTATAAAGAAAGGTAATTTAATAACGAAATTGAATATGCCAAACTGAATGATGATGATGATGATGCAGAAACCGAGTCAATATCAACACGGGAAGAGGACGAGAGACGAGTACCACCTTCGATAAAGACCGGTCTATTCATTCGATACAACGTTTGTATAATAATGCTGTACACACGCTATATAATAATCGCAATAATAACAACAACAACAGTAATAATAATAATTTTCATAATAATAATAACAATAATAATAATAATAACAATATAATACTTATATCCTTCGTCCTCGTTGAAAACTTCCTCGGAGTGGAGCGCTTCAACGAGAGACGCATACAACAAAACGAAACTGCAGCAGGCAAAAAAGCAGAAGCAATCGGATCTTTTGTTCGCTGACAAGACAGCAGAAGCCTCGAAGTAACGAGACTCTCTCTCTCTCTCTCTCTCTCTCTCTCTCTCTCTCTCTCTCTCTCTCTCTCTCTCTCTCTCTCTCTCTCTCGTTCTCTCTTCTTTTTTTCACTGTCTCACTTCATCTGTTCGTCGTCTCGTTCGACTGGTTCGAAAGACGAGCGGAACCTCCCTCGCCTCTTTTACCACGTGCTCATCTCTCTCTTCCTTTCTCTCTCTGTCTTGTCTCATTTTTCATATCTCTTCTATGTACTCCTTATCTCTTTTTATCCTTCGTCCAAGCCCCGCTTTGTTTTATTTTTCTTTCGTCTCGTTTCATCTCCGCTTCGCTCTCGCCCGCGCATTGACTCGGAGACTTGGCAATTTTACAGGTTGGAAAAAGAAACGCATCTGCATCTTAGGATTATTTCTCTCTCTCTCTCTCTCTCTCTCTCTCTCTCTCTCTCTCTCATGAAAGGGGATGAGCACAGAACGTTAAATTAGTGCCGAGGTATATTATACAGCCTTGAGGGAGTGAGTAATTTCAGACTGCGCGCGGCACGAGTTCTCCAGTGTTATAAAATTTCTTGCGACACTCTCGTACAATACGCGTGCAGGTAATTTTACTAGAGCAGAGATTGTTTTTTTCTCTGACTTACGAGGAGAACCTTTGCCCCTTCGGGGAAAAAAAATATACGGGGCGTTTCTTGCTAACGAGTATATATATATATTTTTTATTATTCTGAATTTTCTCTACTGTTATCGAACGAAATAATGCCAAGAATAATAAATTTTTGAATAAATTAAGACGAAGATTACGACTTTAATGATTACGGCAAAATATTAATTGTGCTAATCCACCGTTGTTCAAAATTTAGCACGTGCGAATATTCAGGCTCGTATATCGGTACATTGGCACAGTTATAAGTACCAAACCTTCGGGACAAACGTATCTCGATGTAGTTTGCCCCTCGCCCTCTTCCTCTACGGACCCACGTGTGAGTAAAGACGAAGTCAAAATCAACGGGCAATTACTCGCTCATAAACGATGAACCACGCAGTACTCGAACCAAGTAGTTTTCGTCTCGAACACAGAACCAATATAAAGCTTTCTTTCTCTTTCCTCACCTTGCCCCCAACGTACGAGATGCAATGACACTCACGAGAGGAGCCCCCTCGTTGTAATAATAAAATGCAAATAAAAATAAAATACCGTCAAAAGAAGAACGAAAGAGAGAGAGAGAGAGAGGGAAAGAAAGAGAAAGGAAAAAGCGTCGTGCGAGAGACGAGTATTCGAAGCGGAGGAGTATAAGCATCGAGAAAAATAAGAAGGAACCGAACGAGAGAACGACAAGAAACGAGAACCCTTGCACATTGTAGCCTTGGCTTCTCGATTTTTCTTACTTCTCTCTCTCTCTCTCTCTCTCTCTCTCTCTCTCTCGCTCTGTCTTTCTCTCTCTCTCTCTCTCTCTCTCTCTCTCTCTCTCTCTCTCTCTCTCTCTCTCTCTCTCTCTCTCTCTCTCTCTCTGTCTTTCTCTCTCTCTCTCTCTCTCTCTATCTCTATCTCTTTCTGTCTTCCTCGCGCGCGTCTCTTTGGTCAGCGTTGAGTACCCCATAAAACGTACTGCCGAGACGCACAATTTGGATACGCGCATTAATAATTTATAACGCTCGATCGTTAACAGCTTTTTACAGTCCAGGCGCGCAGAACGGGCATATACTCGAGTGCGAGAGAGAAAGAGCGAGGGAGAGAAAAAGAGTGAGGCCACCGCCGATGCACCGCGTATATGGCCCCTATGTATATGCAATTTGGCCAGTGCATCACCGTGAGCTCGTTTACTTTGCGCGGAATTGCCATCTCGCCGAACGATACAAGGTACTTCGTGAAAAGAATACGGGTGCGAGTCACGGTTGATCAACGATCGCGAAACTTTTGAATACGAATTTTTCATTAAATAAAATAAATATTTCTTTCGTTTTCAAATCTTATTTTCTTATTTAGTAAAACAAAACAAAAATGAAGAAACTAAATTATTACGAGGCATTGAAAACTATAGAGAAAACGAAAGATATAAATCATACGAGAATACGCCCTTCTTACTCTCGACACGTGACATAGTAAGATATAATATTTTCTCGAGTGTGCACGAAGCCTTAGATAAGTGAAAAAAAAGAGGACAGAGAGCTCTCGAGAGCCAACAGAAAGAGACTCTGGCAGATCGACAAAGGCATATTTCGCATTCAACCGGCATAAGGAGTATTAACTCCGAGAATAGTAAGCGTGGGCGTCTCTCCCACGTGCGTTTATACGTTCCTTCGTTTCTCTGGTACGCGTACACGCTGTACCAACTTTAGGTACGTCACATTAGTCTATCTCTCTCTCTCTCTCTCTCTCTCTCTCACACACTTTTTTACTCTCTCGCGTTCTCTTACGGTCCAAGACGGGACTTGCGAAATTTTACGCTGCTGACACTTACCAACCCGTCATCAGGTATAAGCCTCTGTTATGCCACCCCGGATACTCTCGATAATAGGATCGTAAAGCTTGCCAGATCTCTCCAAGATTTAAGACCTCAATGACGTTGTATTCGAACTTATATAAATATCGCGATCTATCGGAAAGGCGGAAGGAGATTTCGACATTAGAACAGAAAAATCAAATAATCGATATACAATAATTTTTTTTGTTATTTATCGTTTGATAAATAATTTATCGATAATAATTGTATCGTTACATCATCGAGATGTTTCCATCGATGGATGTCGGAAAATTCCGAATCGAGCCTTTCGGTCGGTATTTTCGGTCGTCGATAAGATAAAAAAAACAATGTTTTCAAAGTGTGGGAGAAGCGACGATCGCGCACAGAAATTCATCATGGCAAACGTCAGTAGTAACAGCATCAGAGCCTTCGCAATTGACCCCACTTGAGCGGCGAACGTGTTGGCCGTGTGTATATCCGAGAGAACGAGAGAAGATTCAGCACGTGCTGCGCGTGAGATTTTCGTGATTCCGCTTCCCACAGAGATCCATCGGGGGAATATCCACGTGTTACGTACGTACGCGAGTGTTAGATCTCATCCTACGAAATGAATCACGCCGGCACGTTTGAAACCCAGCAACGGAAAAGGGATAATTTTTCATTCGATAATAAGTTGGCATTATCAATCGAGAGATTTAAAAACAAATACCACGTTTACTGTGGGAAGCGAGAGTGCGGCTCGTCGATTAATTACGAAAACACGTTTATTGTGAACGTTACTTTATGTCGGCAATTGACACTGGCTGGATGTTGAGGGCGTAAATGCTCTGAATTCTTCATCTCTCGTTCCCGGAATTCTATTATCGTGGATATACACGAAAGGCTAATAAAAATTGAAGCGGCTATAAAAATTATAGACGTACATTTGAATAAGCGAAGTTATTTTTTCGCTGTAATACAATTAGGAAACAATACAATATTGTTATCAATTTTATTACGAGTCTAGGTCGATACGTTCGTCGCGATCGCCTAAATTCGAAATTCTCATTAAATTCAAAATCGATTTAAGTTAATTTTTGTATTTTATTACGATCTCGTTTTTTTTAGCCTTAGGACACAGGTCGTCATAAATCTCGTATATCTTACGTCTATATATAATGTAGGAAAGATACAAGTTAAATAAATAGTTACGCGTTTGATGACAAGGTATAAATATCTATATATATATTTGTAAATGAATTGATCGTGACAATAGCTCGAGTCGTATCTTGTATCAACGTTGGTCCAGTACAAATACGTTCTATCGTCGTGTTCTTCGGCATTAAACTCGGTAGCGAGCTGGTATTATATTGGCGCAACATGGAATACCAGAGAATTCAGTTGTCACGCGTTACACCAACGCTCAATTGAACCCGACCGACGTATATCTACGTACAAGATCGGTATATCGCGGAGGTTTATAACGAGGGCGTCACTCCGAGTCCGCGATCGTAAAATCTCGTGTCCCGTGTCTAATAACAAACCGATACGGGATTAATCGTCGATCGAAATCGGGCATGACCGCGCTTAGTATTTCACGACTTATTGCATTGGTGAAACACGCAAGGGCTTTATTGTTCTTGTTGGATGTCGTGACTGAATGGTGGACCACCTGTGTCGCGCCTGACTCCCTTTTCCGATCCAGGTAGGTACTTTCGTTGTTCTATCCTCGTGTATATACGTATAAAAATTAACACAAAAAAACACGAATCTAATAATGATTTTCACAAGAAAAACATTATCCGATAATTGTGTATTTACAAAAACCCACATTTTTCGAAATATTACAATTTTTCTGATAAAATAATTAAATTTTCTCGAAAGACGCTGATTAGCCTGACGATAAAATAATATACAAAAGGTTTCACCGCCCACTCTCGTCAATCATCGAGATACTCCTCAATTGGATACAACGAGGGGGGAAAAAAATATTGAAAAAAATCAAATAAAAAAATACGTCGCACAAAACTCGAAGCTACGCGCGTAGTTCTGTACGTATATAAAGATTACGGTGTTCCATTGTTGCATTATAATTACGACAAATTGAATCGTTTAGCAGCTTTGAGGTCGTGAGATACTGTTGGCCGCGGGAATGTGCCTTCGATCCTATCTATAAATATATATATATATATATATACACGCACATATTTATATATATATATATATATATACGTAATATGAATATGAATATATGAACATATATATGTATAATATATATTACATGCACATATATATGAGACAAGCAAAGTTATTTGTGCCATAGGCGATCGAGAGGGACTTCGATTCCCAATGAAATCTTTTCTCGCTTCTCCTCCTTCCCATACCTTTTCATTCTGAGCACAGAAGACAGTCGAGAGTTTATTACTAGTCGGAGCATTTTGCGAGCAACAGTGGCAGTGTAAATATCAGCTGGAATGAACTATGTCTGCCCTCCGGGGTACTTATTCCCTTTCGTAAATCCAACTATATCTCTCTTTTTGTCTCTTTCTCTCTCTCTCTCTCTCTCTCTCTCTCTCTCCCTCTCACATTCTCGCTCTTCTCTCTTTCTCTCTCGTTCCTCCTCTTCATGTCCGAAGCGGAGAACTACAAATCCACGGCATCTTGGCCAGCGCACATAATACTCCCAATCATGAATATTCATGATGGTAATCACTCGTATAATTGCGTAGCGGTGTAGCCCTTGGTGAAACTATCGCCCACGGTAATACGCCCTTAAGCCCGCGTAACCCGGTGGTTCGAACGAAGCCCGAAGAAATTTCTCATTCTAGATTACGAAATAAAACAAAATAACGAAACTTTTCTCTGTGCACGACGGTTAATTCGATACATCGTATCGGCGTAACTTGTCATTCGCGAGATGGCTAATATTAACGAATAATCGTCCAATAAACGATCGATCATTCGATTAATAAAAATTGATAGAAAACGACGATAATTTAAATAAAAGCTTCGATCTATCGATACGTAGGTATACAAAGTAGCGACAAATCGATAATTTCCATCGGTCGTGGACCACCATCCGGTAGAACATTATTATTAATGCTTCTTGTCTCTCATATTCATTGCAAAACGCTAAAGGCTACGAGCACAAAGGAGAAAGCTGCGAGTGTGTCGTGGCTCTTGGTGCGCGGTGCGAATCGACAACAAGAGAGATGATAAAAAATTTCGCGAGTCATGAAAGGTAGAAAGAGAGGAAGCACGTCTGAGGTGGCAGAGTTCACGGTAAGAAACGAAGATATATATATATATGTATATATATGCATATATACACACATATACGTGTGTATATACTCGTATGCTTGTTCCTTACGTATATTTTGTATTTTCTTTTATGTACCGTAATGGCTTGTGAAAATCAAAAAGGCGTATTTTACATAACGTCACAGTTTGCCCGACGTACGAATACGCCCTTTCAACTTTTGGCAGTCGAATACCCGCGCATGCGCGAAGCCCGAGTGAAACGTCTCTTGTATTGCACCCACGCCTGCTCGCTCGGCAAACTACACACGCGCGCATTCTCCTCCGTGTCTTTTGTCTATAGAAAAGCAGTCGAGGGATACGGAACCGTTTGTTGCACGGTGCGTTTCAGTGAGTTATTGCCAGGCCACCACCCCGTTCTACGAACTTCTCGTATATTAAAGAACTATCCTGGAAATAACTACCAACAGCCAAATGAGATCCGGCTAACATTACAATTACTATCGCAAACAATGCCTCGTTCCTCGTCGCGATTACAAATAATCCTGCTTCGTCAACAAACAAAATAAGATATTTCGACTTTGCGCCGAATTATTTAACTATCATCGAGAAGAACTGATATCTTCTTCGAAGCATCGAAGAAAGGATTTCTTTTCATCGCGATCCATGATTTTGGTTGAATTTTAATTCTTGTTTCGTATTTTAAATATCCAAGGGGATGAACAGATATTCTTGCTTTGGTTCGTTCGATAAATAAGTAATTTCGTCATCTAACGACATACCTCGTGCGGTGATTAAGTTGAGTTATGTCGTTCGTAGGTGTCCAATGTCCACTAATGTAATCCGTTTCTTGGTTACTCGATTAGGATTAGAGTTCTTAATCTGACTTGTTTAGGGCAGGTACAACAAGCGTCAACGAGCGACCGGATTTTGCTACGATTATTATTATTACGCAGCCCGGTTGATACGAATGACTTCCTCAATATGCGACTGAGACATCTCTTTCCATCTCTTTCTCTATCTCTCTTTCTCTCTTTCTCTCTCTCTCTCTCTCTCTCTCTACCTTTCTGTTAATACAGTAAGAACGAGAAACTGAAAGCACTTATATTAGTAAATCCACGTTTAATCCGTTATTTACGATCTAAACTTCTCTCCCAAATCTCGTAGTCGGCGTTGAATATTCTCGAAAAGATTTACAATAATATCTTCATTCTCGGCCTCTCCATGAAACTTCTAACAAATTCTACGCGGCGTCCAATCAGAAAAGTTTGCCTGTCTTTCGTAACGATATGGTAAAAATAAAAAATAAATAAACGATTATTCTTATCGAAGATTCAATGCTGATGAGAAACCGAGGAAACTTCGCGAGAAGTACCGCGAGGTCGACAACCCGTTCCTATTCGGGTTGAGGTTAATTTTTTGAGAGAGCGAGAACTAAAGTTTGTCCTCGATATTTCACTAAACCGGAAATATCGTCGGGGCGTGGGAGACACGGTAGATCGATGGTGGATAATTCGCGTGGACACTCTTCGAGGCAATCGACGATCGCTAATGACTTGTAACATAGATGTACATTTATCAAAACGGATATTATTTTTTGCCTCCTTCTTTACGCTGACAACGTCGCATGATATTGGCAAATAAATTTGTACTTCTCTCATTGTCACGCGTACACGTGAAAGTTCTATATATCTCTGTATATCGTGCGTGGAATGAAATAGCGAGAGACCAAGACGACGATTACGCGAGGACCGGATCGTGTGTTCGACAACCTGTTGCTTGGCGACTGAAAGCCCATGGGAGCGAGAGAGAGAGAGAAGGACAGATGGATAAAAAAAGAGGAAGAGAGAAAACCCTTCAGGCGTTTTCCCTCTCCATCTTTTTCTCTCTCTCCCCGAGCAGAGTCGCCCCAGTACGTCGTCCAATATTTCATCGAGCCGGAAGCCACGCCGAGAGTCACCGCCGTGGCGAGAGAACGAGAGGTATCCTCGGTGCGTGGGTCGCCTGGAACTTCGGAAAATTCCAGGTCCACCTTTAGGACACATAACACATAAATTTCACGTTATCACTTCAAGATGTGTCTGAAATAATGCGATAATGGTCTTGTATAATTCCAACCGAAAGAAACATGTTTTTTTTCCTCTTGAAAATCCGGACGATATTTCAAAACGGCGGCAATTTCGAAAGCTCGGAGACAAGTTAGAAAAAAAAAGTTCAAATATCACCCGAAAACGTGTTGTTCTTGTTTTATTTATCTTTTTAATTTGATCATTTTCGTTTGAAAAAGAATATTCTGATCGCAAATCCAAGTTATAAGCGTCGGATAATTTTTCATTTATTATCATTCGTCGACGATTTGACGATTCGAGGAATGATCGCTATGTATCCAATTATAAGGTCGAAGTACACGGCGTTGACGCACGATAGCGATCGCTCGAAGTCCGAGAAATCGCGCGGATCTCGCGTCGTCACTGTCGCAAGCCCACGTGTATATATATATAATATTTTTTTATTTCTCTACGTGCTTTTAATTTGTCTATTTTGTTCATGCCTACGATAAAATCTCTCGGTCTTCGCACAATCACATTTTTGTTTTCTCGTTTACACATAGCGATAGAAATCCCCTAATAAAATATACGATCTAAGCAAGGGAGGGGAGAAGAAAGATAGGGAGAGAGGGTTTAACGAGACGGTTGTCAGTTTTGATAAAAATCTTGCCTAGCGCCATACGAGAGAGTTGCGTGCGTGTATGAACAGAAGACCTGTTGCATTCGCTCTCTCTCTCTCCCCCCCCCTCTCTCTCTCTTTCTGGCGCCGAGTGGGGCGTGTTCCGATCGAGTCGACTTTTCTCGTCATCCACAGGGTGGACTCACGAGTATATAATGATTAAGATAGCGATGTACATAAGAACGAGGGTGGGGTTAATAGCAAAGCGGCTGCATAAAGACAATTATACAGTATAAAGCAATTTCCAGGTTTTTTGAAACGTATATTGCGAAAGAAGATAACAAAAATTCATTGTAAACGAATATTAATCCAAGGTCGATATAATCGTCTTTCGTTATCACAAATCGAGCTATAAAATTACAGATATTGATTTAAATAAACGCGTTAATACCATTTCGTATATTAATTAATTCTTTCAGATCTTTCAAACGGTTGTAATCATCGATTTATTCTCGATGTTCGATCTCTCGAGGGATGAAACGGCTCCGTGAAAAAATCAACGAAAGAGCCTGAAGCTTTTGTCGCACGCCGTCGATTCAATTTTCTTTCAATTCCGTGCAAACCTAGATATCGTACGTTACATTAATTGAAGAAAATCGCGAGTTAAATGTCCAGAAGGGACAATGTCTCAAGGGAAAATATGAGATTGGAAAATGAGCGGTCGTTCTTGCAAACTGGACAGATCGGTGCGGCTGATATCTCTCGAGCAGTAAATATCGGTAGAGGAGAGGGACGCGATCGGTGTGTACGTTGGCGCTACCGCGTGGCCACCCCGCACCCGAGACACTCGCTCGGAAAGTGAAATAGCCGATAGGCTGTCGGGACAGTGTCGGACCCACTCGAGAACTCACCTCTCTCGTTTCATGAGTACCTTGGCGTGGACGGAGACGGAACGGGGACGGCGTATAACGTCTTGTCGTCGCCATCGAGAATGAACGCGCGTGGATATCATTAAAGCGGCTCGCAGTTTGCTGAGACGCAACAGTTTAAACGGGGTAGAGTATAAAAAGAGTAAAAAAAAAGAGAGAGAGAGAGAGAGAGGTATTATAGCGTAGAAGAGAGTAGGCGCCCTGCATGATCCTATCGATACGAGATGATTATACGATCTCGGTGGATCGTGTGTCCAGATCGGAAAATACGTTTGATAACGTGCGGTTTTTTATAAGAACCAGCGCCCGAGGACACGATTCCCATGAGCCGAGAGGACGATCGTACTAGAATGTTTGTACAATACTACTTTTTTTTCTTAAATTGCAAATTTATCACAAAAAATAAAAAATAACCCGCATTAGCATTTTCCAAAATGCTGTTTGCAGCGAAGAAAAGGGATCGAGCGTCGGACAAGGCCGTTGTTCAGCGAAAGTAATTTTTCGAACGCGCCGTCGTCGTATCGTGCGCAAGGGCTGGCCATTCCTCGAGAATTCTAAACGATCCACGCTCCTTATACACTTTCACTCGAGCACAGGTGTGCCAAAACGATTTATTCGTTACGGATGCGCAGTTCACTCCCCGCGAGTCTCTCAAAACATCGCTTCGCGAATTCGTGAATTTTTCGTGAGGAGAAAATAAAAAAATAAAATAAAATACATTCGGTCGCGTGACGCGAAGAATCGAGGGTTCGAAAGTGTATTCTTCGTCTCAGTTCCGTGACAACAACAAAAACGAGGGACGGGAACGTGCCTGAAGGTAGTGGAACGAAGAAAAAACGCGAGGATTTTGCGCATTCAAAAAAAATAGAGCGAGAGAGAGAGAGAGAGAGAAAAGAAATTGGTCTAAATCTTTCCGGAGAATATTATAGGTATTTGAGGCAAAGTATTTGCATGAGTATACAGCTGTTGGGTCACGAGACGCGCGTTCATCGCGAGCATGGCACAAAAGCAGAACGGGGCCCAGACTCGCTGTCTCTTTCTTCGCCCGCTTAATACGATAATTACAAATCCGCCACGACCAAGTCGAGAGAGAGAGAGAGAGAGAGAAAGAGAGTCCTTATTACTATCTGCAGTAAACGCGTGCATCTCGTTTCACGACCTGGTTCACCGAAGAAAGGATAGGTAAAGGGCGAAAGAAAGAAGGAATCGTGCTAAGCGATATTTTTCAACATTGAATTCTAGGAAACTTGTAGTCTGTAAAAATTGAAGTCTCGCGAGAATCACTCGATCTGCATAATTATTAGAACTCGACTGAAACTTGGCATATATATATATATGTTAAATTTGAAATATACGTAACGAAGATAGCTGCGTAATTCATAACGCACGATCACGGTGATCATCGGAGCTGGGCGGCTCGCGGACCATGAGGAGCAAAAGCGCATGCGCGCTCGTCTGTCCGATGGCGTTGTTTCTATAGCGCGAGATGAGCGTGCTCTTACAACGCTGGCCCATAACTCTTTGTAATAGCTAATATCTCACAACAGTCGTATAAATGTGAATCGGTTACTAGTTACCGGCTTACATTTTAGAAAGATTTATCGCACCTCGAGATGTATATACATCTCGGTAAGAGGGAGATGGCGAAGAGGGTAAGAGAGCGAGCGGGAAGATGAGAGAAGAAGAAAGATGACTGTGCCCCCCTTCATCTTTACCCATCCCCTTGAAACGGGGGAGGAACAGAGAAAGATGAGCAAAGACGATGAAAAGGACAGAGCTATATGAGTTCAAAACAATATATATATATATATATGTTTATAAACTCCACTTGGTGGAAGAGAAATAAATAAAACAGTATGGAGTTTTGCACCCAGGGGAAAGATATAGCACGAGCGCAATTCTCTTTCTTCAGGCGCTCTCTCTCTCTCTCTCGCTCTCTCCTCTCTCTGTTTCTCTTTTGCTCTCCGGTGGTGCTCTGTGGCCGCTATACCAATTAAAATCCACTTTTAATCGCTCTCTCCTCAAGCCATACCTAATTGCCGACCTATTACGTTGTCTCTCCAGGCGAGACAGCAAAACGCACGGGATAAAGAGAGGAATCGGCGACTTCGAGTTCGAACGAATTTTTGCGCTTCGCGGGGCACACACGATGCTCAAAAGTGATCGGTTTAGAGACGACGCGGATAGAGAGCGAGCAATTTTTATTATATAGTAGTTCGGTACGTCAAAAGACAGCGAGCCGGAGGAACTCTCGACGTATTTCGTTCGACGCTTTTGAAATTTGAATTATTCGTTTTTTTATTTTATATTCCCAAATTCTCGAACGAGTGATATTTCGCCCTTTAGAAAATTATTCATCTAGGAGGGCTGATATTTTGGAGGCAGTGCGACACACCCTTTGGAAGAAGACGAAGGGCGACTTCGAACCTCCGGCTACGTCTCTTTTCGTTAAATCTATTTTTATTCATTATACCTCGGGGCGATTTTTTGTCGGTCGAAGGAAATTTTGCTATAGATATAATGTGCTCTGCTATCATCATCGTAGGAATGTAACTCCGGGCTGTTTTGGCTCAACGTTCGATGTCTCCACAGGTAAGTGCCTACCTTAGAGCGCATATAGATTTTGTTATCCCCTATATATATATATATATATATATTTGCTTATATACGAGGTAGAGAGCATTGGGTGAAAAAGTACGTAGGACAAGGAATGGCCTTGGGCTATGTGCATCGTGGAATTTCTCTCGATGCTTACGCATCGGTTCCCCCATTTTGCCAAATGTCTCCCGGGCGAATTTTGAGGACCGTGGTAGTTTCGTACGGAAGGCACTTGCACGAAGGACACCTTTCGGCAATTTCGATGCTCGAGAAAAAAAAAGATTTTTCGAACGGATATTTATCCCTGAGTATATATATATATATATATATAGACATAAGCTACACGACAAAATTGCGAAGATTCGCGAGAGGTCACTGAACCGAAGAAAAAGCCCTTTGGCAGCTAAGAGAAGATTTTTCGAGTGCAACCCTCCGCCAAATGTCGCTCGATCGTTGGAAAAAATGGTGCACCGATGATCGCAGTAGAGACCGAAAAATCTAAGTGGAAAAAGCCTCGGGCTGTGCCCTCGTGAAATAACAAAATTAGTCAAAGGATCGTTGAAGCTCGCGCTTCGTTTCTCGGTTTTTCTCGAAGGAACGGGAGAGACGGCGATTGAAACGACCGAGAGATAGCGCCGAGGCGAGAGAAAACGTAAGATGGAGGTAGAACCATAAAAGAAGGGGAAGAGGAAGAAGTAGAAAAGGAGCCAAGGAAGAAACGAGAGCGCGGCACCGATTTTCAAGATGTAACCGGTCGCCCCTAATAACCACCCTCGCATTGCCTTAAGGATCTCTCGCACGACCCGCAATCACCGCCATAGACAACTGCTACGGCGATACTCGTTCGGGTAGGAGGGCAAGGGCAAGAGAGGGGTAAACCGAGAGCGACTCGATCATTATCGCGGCCAATAATCACCGGGACGTATTCCGCTAAGTGCTCCCTATGGGAGTATTACCTATATAGGAATGAGCGAGTGATCGTGAAAGAAGAGTTGTCGGGAGAATGGTGGAAGAAGGAGGAGGAGGAGGAGGAGGAGGAGAAGAAGAAGGAGAAGGAGAAGGAGATAAAGAAAGACGAAGAAATGAGACGATCTCGAGGAAGAAAGAATATCCAGTTTGATGTTTCGACGAGGAAAGAATATCCAGTTGGAAATTTTTTGCAAGTTCCTCTCTTCTTTCGATTCCCTATGTATATATATACATTCACCACAATCGTTTCATGAATACTTCAACCCTTTTCCCGTCTTCCACTACTTCTCTTTCTTCATCGCTAATTCTTTCGTCTCCTTACTCTTACCCTCCTTCCTTCTTTCTCCCCGTCCGTTTGAGCACGCGCGTGTCTCGCGGTGATGAAGGATAATCATCAGGGAGCGGAGAAAGATCGAGCTCCAAGGACCCAAGGAGATAAAACGAATGGGGGAGGTACCTACGGAAGAAAACGGAGAACGAAATGCCACGGAACGAAGTTCTCCGCGCATATAGATCAGCGAGCCTCTAATTCGGAACGATTATCCGGAACAATTAAAGGTGATACTTAATTGTCGAGAGGGAGAATTCCAAGAGGAATTACGAACACGCGGGCAAATCGCCTCGGAGCGATAACGAGAAGAGGGTGAACGGAGAGAAAGAGAATATTTGTAGTTCATTGGGTGGAGTCGCGTCCATATATCGCGGATAGCTTCGCTCTGATTATTCAAATTCTCGAATACTCAAATTTAGACCCGCGACAATAATTTATTACACAATTTTCAAACCCTCGAAATTTGTAAATCGTATCAAAAATATAAATAAACGTATCAAAATTCCTAAACCGAAAATAGTACAAATTTCCATTTCCATAATTGTTTTCAATTAAAATATTATTTCCCGTGACCCTCGGCCGCTAAACTTCCTCTCGAGTGTTACCTGCGTGTGACGCGCATGCGCCGTACGTCCCTCGTTCGATTTAACAAGAAAACGCGCGCGTGTACGTTCTCGGAACGGTACCGGCGCTTCGACTATATACGTCTGTCATTCCAGAGAATCCGGAAGAATTTTTCCCCGTTGATTGGTGTAGTTCTATCTGGTCATTGCGAAGGATGAAACGAGGGGATCTCACCCGTCCGATCTTCCTCGTCACGATGTTTCCCCGGGTGCTCCGTCACGACGGGATGCCCACCTCTCGTCTCTTACCGCTCGTTGTTGGGTTCGCTACTCGCTCCGCGCGCTCGTCTCTCCCAACCGCGACCGACCTATCAAGGATAAGCCATAACACAGTGGAATGAAGGAAAAGAGTTGAAGATCCGAGAAGTGGGTAGAGGCGCGCGTCAAGATGAGTCGAGGAAGGAGGAGGACGAGGAGGAGGAGGAGGAGGAGGAGGAGGACAAGAGACACCGGGAGACATCGGGATGCCTAGGGAGTTTCGCCGGAGGGTGCCGCGTGCTCACGTCGACTCTCCCAGCGAGAAAGAGAAAGAGGAAGAGAGACACTCGAGTGTAATATACAGTATACGGGCTACTAGAAATATAATTAAAATTAACGATAACGAGAAACACACACACACACGCGCGCGCATCCAGAGGCGAATACGGCTTTACGAAAAACAGATAAAAGAAACGCGACAAACGCACGAGAGAAATAACAAAAAAAAAAAAAAGACACAAAAAAGGAAATGGGACGATAAAAAATCCTCCTCGAACTTGAGCATCTACGCCACGGCCAATTAAGGCCGTTCCTATATAAACCCGGTTGACGTAGCTCACACGCGAAACGACCGGAACATCGTCGTTCGGTATCCATATTGCCTGGTACCTCGTCGTGCGTCTATACTTTTCAACACAGCTACGTGCTCACCACGTACCTCTTTCATTCTTTACCGAACCTATGTATATTACCAATCTCACGTGTAGGTATACGCTGCGTCTATCGTAAAGTCTCTACGCGGTACGCATCGTTTATAAAGCCATTAGTTTTTATAGTACCGCGCGACGTGTAAAAGTCCTTCGACTCGACGTGTGTATGGCCTATATATATATATATATATATGACATACACACGTCATATATATATATATATATGTGTGTGTGTCCCTGTGTGTGTCTCGTTCACGTACCGACACACGAGAAATTAAAACGAAAAATTGGGAGACGCGTCGATGCAGCGTACGAGCCAAGAGAAAAGCTCTTCATCGAGGTTGTATTTACGTTCGATCGTAACGACGTTTGACACTCGACGATATCGCCTCTCCCACCGGGATATCAAGACGCCGAATTCATTACGGCGATATAAGCCTCCTATGTCCCACAGGATGTCTATTAAGTCACGAGGGTGAGTACAATTAGGGCTCGCTCGTTGATCGGTTAATTCGCTCGCGTCAACCGATCCTCGCCGTATATTTTGGAATGAAAGTATAGGAATAAGCGGATTTTAAAAAAGAGAAAAGAACATTGCTACGAGGCAAAAGTAACGTTGATCGCGAGCCACGAGTCCAATTAGCGTGCGCGCTTCGCTATTATTGATTAAGACGAGGCCTCGCGGCAACGGAAAGTCTCGGGAGAGCGGAAGAAACCGGCGATACGAGAGAAATATCTCGTTTTCCATTTCGTCCTCCGATTATTCGTTTCGTCTTAATAAACCGATAAATTTTACCGGCGTTAAACGAAATAGAAGTGCGAAAGGATATGCGAGGATCGTTTCGCGACTCTTTCGAATCCATGACGAACCGAAAAGGGGAATCGCTACGTTCTTAAGCCTTCTTTGCCTAATTAAATCAACACCGACTAATTCTTTTATCATACCCCATATAAATATTCAGGGGATCTTGTTTCCTTGCCCGTGTGCTTAGCTCGCCCGTCTCGTCGTAGTCGTCGTCGTCGTCGTCGTCGTCGTCGTCGTCGCGACTCACTGTCAGCTTGCCTCCTCCGTGTGACAGCGGGGCGCTCGTTAGTCCTTCGCGAGATATATAGAGAGAGAGAGAGAGACATCGTAGTTATATTTATAAGAAAACTTGAGATAAAAGAGTCGCCACTTGGACGAAAAAGATCGTTTAAGAAACGACGAGAAAACGACTCGAGGGCAGTTTATTTCGCGGCATTCGTTATAACGTACGGGGCTGTTTATCGAACGCTATTTTTTTTTTCTCCAAATAATAATATAACAACGTTCGTCCCAAAAATGTGCAGTATGGGGGTCAAGCCACGACGAACTAAATGGCACGACGCTCTCGAAAAAAAGGGATCCGTATCATTTCGCCAGATTTTTGCGTGTTTCACCTCGCCGTCCTACCGAAAGAAAGTCTTGGCACACACAAAAGCACACGCTTTCGGGGAAAACAAAAAACGTTTGCGAGAGCGTGCCGGGTCTCGTGTAGAACGAAAATTATACGAGTTTCGAAGCATTTTATTCGGCCGCATTACGGTGATTATGTCTTTTGGCGGAGCCCCCAGGGATACACGACGCTTGGACCGAAACGTTTTGTTTTTTCTTTCTTTTTTTTGCAACCCTTCCGCCTTTACCGAGGTCTCGTATGTCGTCTTTGCTCGTTTATATATGTTTATATATATATATATATATATATATTCATTCTCGTGCTGCCCGAGTCGTCGCGACGACGCGAAATCGTCCCAAAAATATATTCCCACAAAATTACACACACGACCTAAGTGGGACCCGATTCGAATGATTATTATTATTATCCGTAGACGCAAAATGCTCCGAATGCTCTCGTTCGTTTCCTAGAACATTCGTTAATACGTGCCAACGTTGTTTTTTTTATTCTCCACGGCGGTTCCTCATTTGAATGCGATTTGCTATGCTGAATAGTTCTTCCACCGGTTAAGCGTTTCGTAATTCGTCACGCTAAAGAAAATTACAGCGTAACTATCAACACGATTTTCGATAATCCTTAGCAAGAGAAAATAAATAAACGCGTCCATTACGATCGAGAACGCGCCTATCGTCTTTTCGAACTTCCGGCGAATGGTAATTCGTCGTTAAACGATCGTTAAACGGAACAAAGTTACCCAAAAGTGTTACAACGAGTGACAAAACACAAAATCCAATAGAGATAAAAGAAGAATTCTCATCGTGGATTGTGCAGCTTGCAGCTTCATTGAAACGTATTGTCAGCTATTATTACGAAAAAATTAATTGCCCGAAGCTGGTAATAATCGAGAGAGAGAGAGAGAGAGAGATCTCTACCATCGCGATGTCCTGTCCAACCTCAAGAATTTCAACCCTGTTATTCGATGCCGAGCCTCGGGGAGAGAACTAGCTCCGCTGTCACTCACCCCTCGATCCCTGGAAACATTCCCAATGCTTTGCTGCCAAGGGAGATGGGATGGGGAGACTCATCGTCTTCGAGGTAGAAAAAAAACGAGCGATGGGGACAGAGAAACGAAAATCCGAGCTAGAAGCCAATTGGTGAATGTGGAATCTTGTGGGTGGATCGAGCATCGTCGAAGATACGACGCGACAGAGCAAGAACAGAAACAAAAGGTAGAAAAGAGTCCTCGGGCACGGAGAGAGCGATGTTGTATATGGGGATGCCTGTGGTGTCGGGGATGATTGCCACGTTCGAGTTACTTGCGGGCGTTCGCCGAACGCATCCCGGTGAGACCATTGTAATTAGGGCTTGATTCCGGCGCCGAAGATGAGAGAGAGAGAGAGAGAGAGAGAGAGAAAAAGAGAGAAAGAGAGAGAGAGAGAGAGAGAGAGAAGCCGAGACGGAAGGTCTCTTGCTCGAGTTATTGCTCCGGCTCTCGGCTTGTATGGGTTCGGTAGGCTTTCGAGAAATTTCAAAATGAGATCAAAAAAAGAAGACGAGCGTCGCTATACGAGCCGAGCTTCGTCGGTCTTCGGCGAACGGAGAGAAGAAACCATCGGTATTTCGTGGGTGGATCGTCGTTGGTTGCCGTGCCGGCGAGGACTCACGAAAAATGTCCCGAGGCTCGCCAGAGCCACCAGTGCGATATCCTTTTTTCTTCTACAAGCTTTCGCTTCATACGTCGTTATAATCCTTAGGTAGACGGACGATCATTGCCGTGCTACGGGAATTGCGAACGAGAGACAATGTCCGCGGGGTGAAATGCTGCCGATACCTATGAAAAGGCTTATGAGAGTTCTGCGAAATCGTCTTGATTATCCTTATTACGATTATCCTCAGACGCCACAGGGTTGGCGGTATGGGAATGCAGTTCTTTATATATATATATATATCGAGTATATGCTCGACGTCCAAGATGCAAGATTTTACAACGTTGGTACTTCTTTCAATCGCAGCGGTAATTGGGAGAAATTCCTGAAAATAATGAAAAAAAAACTATAATTTTTTCGTTCTTCAAAATTTAATTATATAATTTCATTCGCTAATTATAATTAACGACAGGCTAAATATTAACATTTTAAATGAGGTTCAACGGGATTCACAAAAATCAATTGCAATAATGACGTAGTCGATAAGAATAAATCATAATGAATTTATAGTAAACATTAGTAGTTTGTTGTAATTAACATTCCTTCAGCATCCATACCGGGTGAGTAGTATTTCGTGTGTAAAAAGCGTTTTTACCACAATCGGAAATGACGATGGGCTTGGTCGATTGCTTATCATTGGTAAGTTTTTCTCGACCGTCGATAACAAGTTTTTATCGGTAAGTTGTTCATTGAGATTGCTGGTATCGTGACGCAGAAAGAGAATTGTAGACGATAAGAGCAGTGCCCTTTTATACAAATTTAAATTACCTACTGATATCAATAGTTGCCAATGACTGTTACCATCATGCAATGGTTGGCCACTTTATAACAGTGAGTGGTAAGTAGCCAACTACCATACCTCCGGGTGGTCAATCACTGTGAAGCTTGTAGCGTAATAAAAAAAATACTAGCTCAATTACTTCGATTAAAAAATATATCATAAAGTTTTCTTGGGAGCCAAGGTGAAAAAAGTACATCGACACGATCATCGTCAAGTTCAATTTCATACTTTTTATTGTTTAAATTAATTGTCGTAATGTTATGTCCTATATCTACAGGAAAAGTACAAAGTTATAAGTTATTATGCAGTAATAATCTTGTAATGGTAATAATAATTATTTAGGTACATAGCGGTGAGTGTTTATACCGTACGGTCAGAATCGAGCGCGTATTTGTTTGGGGTAATCGGGAAGAGAGGAATATTTATTTGGGAGAGGTAAATAAAAGGAGCGTAGTATATATATATATATAACAAAAGGGATCGCGGTGGAGTGAGCGATTAATATACAAAAATAATTGTTACCATCGGAAGCAATCATGACAGAAGGCACGATAAAACTTGCTACCCGTAAGCAAAATGCCTCTGAGAACTTTATATCCGGTTTGTTGTTTCATCTTGTCAATTGTTAAAGCCTCGGTGTTGTTGGTTTTATACGTCGTATACCATTGGGAGGAATTCATTCAAGAGAGGAGCTCCAAAATCTTGTTAAGATTTTTCTATTATTTGTTTGTGATCGGTGGTATACGGCTCGGGGATAAAATATAAAATGCACGTTCATAAATTGTTTCAAAGATCATTGAATGCTCGGGTCCGAATTTGTGGTTATAGCGTCGATGATTGAATATAATGAAATGTTGCATTTTCATAGGCGTGAATTGATTGTTCTGCTCACTCGTTTAAATAGAAATCGGCTTTTTCGTCTCGTCGAATTGTTCTGCTTCCTTTTATGCGTATCGATTTTTTGCACCGCCAGTTGTTAAGATCTAAACGCGTCGTTTTCTCTCACCGCATCGTGTACGAAGCGCGCGACTCTCTTTGATCGCCATGCGTTTTCAGCGATAGCTCTAATTAGCTCTTATACTACATTTCATTTGAAAAATATCACGGCCGAGCATCGTGGCGCGTGAGTTCAGGCAAACAGAAGCCAAGCTCTTGCGTAAAGCACATGCCATATACAACCTGAGATAATATGCCGAAATTTTTATTTTACGCATTTCGAAGTTATCATCCAAGTCCTCCGTTAATCTCGATAAAATCGGTGCCTCGTTTTTTTCACGCGTAAAAAATAACGGTAACGCGGTTGCGCGTGTATTTTGCTTTTGTTCGTTCGTTCGTTTTAATGTGTTTATTAATATATTTGGCGTGACTCGTGAATCGTTAAACGATCGGTAGTGATTTCTTTTCTTTCTTTCATGAGGATAATCGGGTTTATATAAATAAAACGAAATATATATATTCATGAGTTTTTAGTTGCGATATAGTAGAGAGAAATTATCATCGAATTTAATAGACTATAACGTATCAGCGATGAAGACAAAATTAAGAAATTATTATATTTAAAAAATAAAAAAAGAAAAATCAACATTACTGTACACGAAATTGGACTCCAGGCCTCTTGAAACGTTTTTGTTTTTGTCGGTTTGCTTAAAAATTACGCTTATTTACATTTCGGCTTCGACGCTGCGTGTACGTGTGGCTCGAACGAGATTTCACCAGCGACTCCGGATTGCGCAAAGAAAATTCCCTCCTGAGGGAATCACGTCATTGATGAATTTATTAATAATTAATGAATATTTTATTCAACTGTCGATCACTAATTGACGAATGACTGGATCAAATAGTCGATCGATGAATTAATTAGTTCTTTCGCGTACGGCGATTTGAATAAAAATAAAAATAAATCAAAGCCGAATGACAACTTGACGCTCGTCCCGAGGCAGACTCGAATCATGAGTGACGCTCAGCTTCTTTATCATTCTTAATCTCGTTCACATACCATACATGTAATATGCATTCTTATGGAGGTTTTTTACGACTAATTTGCGGGGCAATCGTGCCGTACGTTTACAAAACAAAAATAAAATAATATGCACCCTTTGACAATGCACGTACAATCGTTACGAATCCACAGTTCAGTTAGACACATGACGAATATAATATCTGGGAAGGATTCCAATGATCCTGAATTGCTTGTGCGCGGTTTTAACCGCACTGATTGCCCGCGAACAACTTAAAAAATTATCCTATTTATTCTTCAGATCGTAAATAAAATAAACGCAAAGCGTTCTTACCACCCTTTCACAAATTTCGGGAGGGGAGGAAGTCTCGACAATAAATAAATAAGGGGGCATTTTTTAACGTCCTTCCGGGCGTCTATTGATGATTTTAAACTGGCGGCAACGCCCAGAGAGTCGCTGTCTTATCCGCCGATGTACTGAGAAATGAGAATTCCGTCGGATGCCAACGTCCTGAGATTACTTTGTCCTGATGCTGAGCCACGACTACACTGGGCAGGGGCATGGTAAGGTCACCTAAAAAATAAATGAATAAAACTTAGCGATTTAAAAAAAAAACAGAAATACGTTTTTTGTCAAAATTTGAGAAAAAAAAGTTATACTCACGTTGGAGATCGGTGAGAACGAGTTTGTTGTCGTACCCTCCGGTCAGAAGATAATAAGCCGATGGTGAGAAACGAATACTTCTGATATCGGCGGCGTGAGGCTTGAAACATTGAACGGTTCGTCCCCCACGTATGTCGAAGAGAACGCAGCTACTATCCTCGTGACCCGAGACCAAAAGTCTGCCGGACGGATCGACGCACAAAGCCGCCACCGGACTGCCAACCTGCAACGGTATCAAATTCTACTGAGACGAATAATGTCAATTTCATTAAGTTTGATTATCGGCGATTAACGTCCGGCGAACATTCGATCCCTCAATAATAGTGATACATGTACACTATGTGTATATAATATCGTGATGAATATGGGGAAATATGATCGTGCGAATAAAGACTACGAGCTCGGATCGAAAGTTCGCACGGACGAAAAAAAAAACGCAAAACACTATTATTAGACAAACGTAGAAACTTAAAAGTGTAACTTAAAACTGGAAAAACTTCAAATTAAATCTGATGACACTGTGGTGATTCATGCTTTTCACGACTTATTTCTAAAGTATCATCGCCAATAGAAACAAATCGTATGGAGATATATGCACATTTATAAATGTGTATTGCGGATGCTTTATCTACACAATGCAGAAAGTAATACACCAGTTGAATGTAATTTTCGCAGACGAATTCTTTCCATGGAGATTTTTTAGCTAGAGAAGATTATTCTCGTCGTAAAAGAGCGTATCGTTACTATCTAAATCATCGAATAGAATAGAAACAAATGGGTCGAATCTAATATCAATCATTGAGTCATTTTATTAAGCCCTCGAGGAAATTTCGTTCGCTCTTGTACGACTGGAGAACTTTGCTTGTAACATTTTTGTTATCAATTTTTACAGGTAGCTAATATCGTAACGAGCTCGAATTCGCGAGGGTGCAATTTGACTAACCTTGCTTCCAGGCACCGTTGCTGGTGTCACCATGTTGACACATCCTCTCGTTCTCAAGTCCCAGAATCTCACAGTCTTATCATGCGAGCCACTAACGAACATTGCACCGCCCCAATTATAGAGCGTGAGAACGTGTCCGCTGTGACCACTGAGAGCCTGGAACGGCGTTCCAGTTGCACAATCCGTTACATAAATTTTGCAATCACCGGCTCCACCGCTTATCAGAAGACTCGATTTGTTTGACGTATCCTCCAAAAAGCAGAGATCTCGCACCGTGCCGTCGTGCATGGTCAGCTCGACTTCTTGTCCTGTGTAACATATTATAAAGCTTCGGTGAAATCGATTATATTACAAATGAATTAATCGCTATTAATTGTACACACGTACATTGCCTGTTAATAATATATAGTTTACAACCTATCAAAAACGTGTCTCATGTAACAACGATTTTTCTTACCCTCGAGATTCGAAGTCTCGGCGTTGAAACGCATGAGTTTGACGGTCTTGTCGTTACTACCGGTCGCCATTAACTGACCATCGGGTGTCCATGCCAAGCAGTATATCGAGCCCTTGTGATGCTTCGTTCTTTTGAAAAGAACGGTTGGCTGGTACGTCTGATGATCTTCCCTGAAACAGAAAGTACAACAATAAAAAACAAAGTTAATACAACGTTCTGGATTTTTGAAATACGAGGCGTTCGTGTATTCTTTGCAAAACTGTTGGGTTCTCGAGGAGCTTCGGTCGGACGACTACAAACAGGTAAGAACTCAACTATGAGAACACTCTTTGCTGTTTCTCAGACGTATCTCTCACTTTCCTCAGCCACCTCGTTCCCAAGACTTTTCGCTGTGGCTTAGTAGCCCGATGTTGTTAATTGAAACGGAACTAGGAGAGGTAAGGCTGAAGCTAAGAAATACGACGCCTGGACCCGCAATCGCGGGACGACTATATAGGAAAAGCGGGAGAGAGCACTTTCTCGCGACTCTTAGTCGTCGCCTCTTTCGAAACAGGCCACTATGCAGATTTTAATTAAAGACGATTTTCACACAGGTCCCTCAACGTCTATCTATATTATTCCTTTCTCCCTCGATCCCGAGGAAATCGAGAGAGCATGCTTATCCCTCTTTCTACAGCGATGAGTCGAACAATCGAACTGAAAATTTCTTATTCGATACATTTTTATATTACTTCCTCGCGAAGAAAACTTATTTTTTTCATAAAACAAAGTCCCACGTAAATAATCGTCAAAGTACTCGCAAAATAAGATTTCCGGTCGCACGATAACTATGAATTAAAAATCGATAGTTTAAAGGCAAATTTGAAAATTTGTTTGTCAATTATCTTGAGGCAAATAAATTTACTTGAGTTCACGAACGTTGCCTCGTTCCAAAACGGTCATTTACTTGATTATTCCTGTTAATCTTTTTTTTCCTACGAGGTGAAAATATATAATAAAAAATGGAATACGAACGAATTTAAAATTAACTTTCTCGTATTAATCAATAAAGTCTGAAAGGTGCAGATATCTTAAGACCGAATCCTACGTAACAAGTCACTCGGAAGCAACGGTTTGTTCATTTTATCACGGAATTCACTAGAGAGTGTCATCGGAGCGGTATAAATTCCGACCTTTCTCTCTTTCGCCTCGTTCACGCTTTTCGACTCAACGGAATTATTTTCTCGGCATTCTCGTGCCGAAAAATAAATAAATTTGGCTTTAAAAGTGGACGAAGGGTGAAACAAAGTTTCCCGAAACTTTCTAATCAACTTTTCAATTCGACGTCGTATCGCAAATCATGAAAAATCAACCAAATAATTGCACACCCGTCGCGAGATTCGTCCCGGAACTAAGAAAATGTTTAATAAATTGTGTATTATTAAAAAATTATGAGCGAAGGAGTACAGCTGACATTTAGAGAGTATCTTTAGAGCGGTCGCTTTATCATGATTATGTTTTATGCTCCGTTTGTCAAGAGGGTCCTCGTCGTTGGTCAAGGATCGCTCGGTCGACTATGGTACGTTACATCGTAAAATGGGAGTCGCGAAAAAGCCCGCGATTTTTATTTGTATTTGTTGTATCTTTCGTGTATTATAATTATAAAAATAAATAGATAATTAAATCGACAAATATTCGATAAAAATCGTTGATATAAAATGAATATATTAAAGTAAAATTGATATAAAATTTATTTTAAAACTCACCGGACATCGTGAAGCTTCGGGTACGAGCATATCCGCAGCGTCTTCGAATTCGAACCGACCGCGTATAATTTTCCATGAGGATGAAATTCGGCGCAACGAACAGCCTGAACATCCTCGAGGGCCGTTACCGGCACGAATCTCGGTCTACCGCCATTGCTACTTCCGTTGCTCGTCTCGAGTTCCGGTCGTGGTTCTTGCTGTAAACACAATGAAACCAATCGATTATTTATAACATGATTTTTATTCATTTTTTACTAATTATCAATTATCTAGAATTAATTATATCATTTCTTTGAATCGATTCGTCGTTAACCTACTTTCCTCGTATTTTTAATACTTTCATCGATCGATGAAATTTCACGAATCGCAAAATTTCTTTTTACTTTTGACAATACCGCGTTAGTCGATTTTTCCAAGTCTGGCAATAAAAAAGTCCTTCTTCGAGATCTCGTTGAGTAACGTAGATCGAAAAAAAGTCGTAACTTTAATTGATCGAAAGTTTCCGATTCGAAAAAATTAGAAAATTGCAACATAGTATAACACTGGGGTAAGTACATTGAGAAAAGAAAGAAAACAAAGTTGATTCAATTATATTATAAGCGTCACGCGACGACGCGGCGAACGCGTGCGTTGCTCATAAAATTATCGCGAGAGAGTCTCGTTAAAAGCGCGTGGCCTGGCTCATATCTACCTCAACCTGCTCGGCCACGTAACTGTAAACTTCTCTGGCGATAAATTATCGGTTTTCTCACTCGGGGCTACGATATCGTAACAATTTTTCATATACTGCATCGTCCCAATGAAAAAACTCTCGTCGTGATAAGCTTTATCTTTTTCTTTAAATCAAAAGTAAACATAAAAAACGTAAACAATATTAGCGAATCTTTACGATTAGTCATCTTCGCGGTCAGGAATATCCCTAATTGGCAGTTTTACGAGAGAAAACAAATAAAACTTGGAAAGTACGAAAAACCTTGAAAATTGAATTATTACAATTGCGATATACAGGACACGCGATCCGATCGCCGAAGTAAACAAATTTGAGCTTCCATCTCGCTCGAAATACGAACGAAACTCTTTAATTGCATTAAACTACGTAATTAATTTTATAAAATGCAAAAGAGAATCACGTTCGACGTGATAAATTATGAAGGAACGCGAAGGATAAAGATCAGGGGCAATGGTGAAACGAGCTTGAGTTCGGTCGCGAGTTTATACGTCGATGGATTTCGAAATTTCATATCAACGAAGAAATATTTACTGCGCCGGTATTAAAAGTTCATTGATCCATTCGGTTTGGAGCAGGTTGTCGTCGAAATCTTTCTCCGAGATCGCAAACAACCGGGAGTCGTCTCGTATTATAAATAAGAAGCTCGACGCGATCCAAAGTCGCGGTGGACGTTTACCCACGCGAAGAACTCGAAACTTTTCGAGACGAAGGAAACTTGCGCAAACAGCTAACGAAACGCCGAGATGAGCACGCTTTTACTTTCGCCCCCCTCGAATGCCATTTGCTCTTCGTTTCAGCTTCTTCGGTAATGCTACGTATATATATATATATATTTTTTTTTTCTTTTTGTTTTCAGACGCTGAAAAACCTCTGTAGAACGTTTCGAGTGCGACCAGCAACGCAGACGGGACGATGAGTCCGACTATAAGGGAGGGCGATCGTCTTACGAGTTTACTCTGGCACATTAGCAAAGCAAATGAGCTCGGCATGCTCGCCGGTAACGCGTACATGCTCTTGGCACACGGAGCAAGACGATACGTACGATAAAACGTATCAGTCATTGGCAATTTTAAAAAGAGGCCACGAAACGAGTTCTGATTTTATCAAACTACTGAAATTCTCTGACATATTTTTGTTAATAATATTCAGCGATTAATCAAGTCATCAAAAGACTAATTACTTTTCAAGAATTTATAATAATTTCGAATAAATAGAAAAAAATCAAAATTTTGAAATATTTTTTTAAGTCTCGTCGGTTCGATCGTTTCGATTGAAATTGAGGTTTTCTTTTTTATTAAATTAATGAGAAATATGCGATTGTTGATAGTAGAATTATCGAAAAAAACGTTTTAACGAAGTTGCCAATGACTGTCGTCGAGTTGAGAAAACGTTTTTCTATCGCTGCACGCACATTGCTCGTTACAAGACCATTGGTTTTCTATGGTCCAGTCATCGCTCGTTGTGTTCCCCCCCCCCCCCCCCCCCTTCGTAAATGCACCTGTTAACGGTACTTTAGCTGCGTGTTCGCGTTCGACGAATGCAACAAAAAATACTTTTCCTCCTAACAGCCCTCTCGCACACTACATGTCATGGCAGAGTCCAACGACTTCTCGACGTTTCCTCACTTTAGTCATACGAAGCAACAATTCTCGACCGTTAATATCTGCGATTTTCCAAGTTGGTGAAAAAACAAATTTTACCGCCGTGGCACGCGATCGACGCATACGATTGAAATCTACGTCGGTGGCTTTTTTTCTCTCCCAAACCGTATTAGCAAATATACCGGTGTGATTCCAGTTTCGAAGGACTTTTTTTCGAAAGTATACGTGAAAGCCAAGATACGTATCTATATTTTTATAAACGCATCGATATCACACGCGTATAGAAAAATTTCTTACGATCACAAGAAGTACGTTAATTGTGCTCGAGCTCGATGATTGAGTTATCACTACGAGGAATCCGTCTAGTAAATTTAATATTGACAAGCGAGTATCAAGAGGAAAGAAACCAGGAGATTATTCGTGCAAGATTTTCTGGCACGCGATCTCTAATAATCTTGGACACCACTTTGTTCGTACGAAACGAGATGTACTGCTCGTTGCAGAAATCACGCTGACTTGACGTTTATAACATACTACCTACGTCTGTTTTTATCCAGTTCTGTATACCTACACGTCACTTGGGCAAAGCGAATGGAACTATTATCTACTGTTAAGAAAGCCTCTACTGTCCACTCGGCGGACACCTGTGCTTTGACCCACATATCTTCGCGAAAGAATGCATTGAAATGTATAGAAATGATAGGTGCATGAACAAATCTTAAGACGAGAAAGAGAGAAATGTTTGTCACGCTCAATACAATTATTGAACAAAATATCTTATATATATATATTTCTTTTTTTAAGAAAATTCGATGAAATTATTATACTACGTTCTAAACAAAAATCCTAAACTACGTACGATCGATAGAAAAATATATTAACATCGAGTCTTAACAGCCATAAAAGAACGATGATTTAGATAAAAAAAATGACTTAACTATGCAGCTTTCGAAATACACGTATGCACGTATAATTGAATAAAAAAAACGTATATAGTTAACGTGTATTTATACAAAGCTCTCGAGTGGATTGAAATACTGCTGGAATCGATACGAGACGATCGTATCCTCTGACCAAACTACCGGTTGCGATAGAGGCGGATAACATACAGTAAGCATCGGGTGAGGATATTTCCTTTTCGATGGAGGAAGGGAAAGAAGAAGGGGGGAGAATAGTCTCGAGCTCCTGGATGTTGCCAAAGCAACGATGCGAAATTATCCTTCCCGCAGGAAGCGGTCGTTAGAAGCACCAACGAGCCACAGAGTAGCGCGTGGTGTGCTACCCACGCGTGGACAAATATCCGTGTGTAACCGAGAGTCCGTCGAATTTACCGGTAAGAACCCGCAGGAGTTGCTCAACTCAAGTCGAAGAATTCCCGGTGGTCGGTTTTTACGCTATGAAACTCTACCGACTCCTATATACACGTGTCTCTTCCGTCACGATATTTATATGTTGCGTTATTACCGAGCTACGTGAAAAAATATATCGCAATTCTTTATTACGAGATATTTATTGTGTTCGTGCATCGGGGGAAGGAACGACGATGCTACGAACGTTTATGATGGACGCTTGAGCATCGATAAATATTACGAAGGGTGTGGCAATCGGCTGTCGTGGATAGCTCGAGGTATAATTAATATTTATAATGCGTGGATTGTTTTTGTTTTTCGAAATTTTTCGATACAATTACCAACGATTATTATTATAGAGAATATTATTGTATTTTTACTGAAATTTGTGTAACGAAAGTGAAAGCGAACGTTGGAGCAATACGGATCTTCTTCTGTGAAAAATAATCTGAGCGATGAACGATAGTGTAAAATTGAAGCTTATGAAAAAAAAACGTGCATTAACTTTTTTTTCTCCCGTTTTTTTTTCTCGTACGGTAAAAAGCTTCCGCAATGTTTGTTACTTCGTCGCGATGGCTTTTTTATGCAGATCATTTTAAGACATACTTTTTTTACGATTAATCGCGACGCTCGACTGGTCGACTTCTCTTTCGTTGCATTTCGCGGTGAAAGACGAATAAACATGCGCTTATTTCGTTTTCTTTTCTTTTTTTTTTCTTTTTTAACGCTAAGTAAAAAGAGGACGGTGTTCGAAGGCAATCGATCCCGGAACGCGAATGAGACATCATTTTTCTTTTCTTTTCGCGCTGGTAAGATGCTTGATCGCAGCTCGAATCGTACGCTTTCATCCCAATGCCGGCGAATTAACGAGCCGGAAACGCGTTTGGCTTCGAGTCAGTCTATGACGAGCTCTATGAAGCGAATTAAAAAATATATTATATATATATATATATAAGTTTCATACTCGAGAGAAACAACAGGAGCACCAACGGAATTCAACGAGACATTGGAAAAATTTCTCTCGTTCTCTACCTTGAATTTTACGATCGACCCGCTTCTCCATTCTTCCAATTCATCGCTGCGATCGTTACGCCGAGACGAGAAACCGAATGACTACGACGTGCGATAGTTCGTAACGTCGGAAACGTCTCATCGATTTTCTCGAAATCTAAATAATATTTTCCTTAATTATCGTTTTGTCACGATTGATTTAAAATATATTATCTCGCACGACCTCTCCACTACGATATTTACGCGGACCATCTGGAGAGGCCGAGACAATAATAAAATTCGTACTACTTAAGAGAAGTATCGGGGTAGACGATGATGATAGCTCAGCGTGAGGTCTCGCGAGAGGTCGACGTTTACGATCTACCGTTAGTGATGCATGGACTAAAATTCACGTAACTTATACTTTGCATATCTTCAAACGCGTCGCCGCTGGATTTTATATTTACCCGAGAAAACGAAATTCAACAGAAGAAAGAAAAAAAATTAACAGATAAAACAACCCTTGGATAATAAAATTTTCAAAAAATTCGAAATATCCAGAGAACCTTGATAAAATTCAGACGGGTTACACCATTCGATATTCCGGTGAAACTCGAATCCTCCACGGCAACTGTGTCGTGGCCCCCTTTTTTCGGGACCTTATATTCTTATATATCGTCGCGTACTCCTCATGACGCAAGTGGCACGGATACAAAACCGAAGAGCTGCACTTGGAATTTTCGATCGAGTGTTTTGCACGAGGGCAGACACGGTGACGAACGACTTTGAAAAGATCTCTCGAGTACCATCTCTCGAGTACCTATATACTCGTACGAGCGACGTTCGCTCGATTTACGAGAGACGCTCGGAAATTCCTAGGGTGGAAAAGAGATCTGCATATCGAAACGACGAAGATTAACGAGTCGATCGATTTCCTTTCCGTCGAAGATAAATACAAGTAAAAACTTCCGGTTTTCGAGGACGAGGAGGAGGAGGATGAACCGACCTTAATCGATTCGTTCGTAAAGCCAAAGAGAAAATCAGATCGCGGAGGGAAGGAGAACGGCGACGGAAAGTGTCGCGATTAGTTAGAAATCGTAAATCTTTAGCGTCCGACGTGAATACAACGTGATATCCGACGAAGTGAAATTATTCCCGTTCTGAAAAATAATAAAACGAAATATCGACTCCTTGCATCTGTACGACAACGTGCGTCTCGTTCGTACTCGTCGAGATAAGTGACGTGAGTTTATCTATTCTGACTTTAATTGTCGAGCTGCTTATCTCCCCTGTGGCAAACGATGGTTAGTACATATCCTTAATGTATATATATATTATTGCGTATAAAAATTACGGTCACTTTCCATACTTCTGTCGAGTGTCCCGTAGCTCTCGTCACTCGTAACACGCGGCAAACGCGCGAATTTTATGATCCGTGCCAAAGCGCGAAACGAGATAACGATCATCATTTCCGCGGATGATAATCAACGAGGGTACTCAAGAACTGGGTAGTGGGTTTGTCGCTAAAAGTCGAAAGTGTTTATACATTAACCGGGACGTTTACGACAAAAATTCTCAAAGTAAAATATACGCAAAGTAGGAAAGTCGGGAATATTCAACGTTTTTTTTTGTACGTGAAAATCGCTGTTTCTCCCAGAAATGAAAGTAACGTTACGTCCGACCGTGATGCGAAACACTTTTTTTCTCTTCTTTCTCGTCTTCTTCTTCTTCTTCTTCTCGATTTTTCTTCGAGAGTTGAGTAACTTCTTTCGAGGATAATAAAGAGTACGATATACAGAAGTTCTACGACCGCTGTCCGGTAGCGCGCGCGAAAGTTCACAGGTGAAAGAGCTTGTCTCATCCGAACTGTTACGTGTAATAGGACTATCGCAGAAGGCGAATGGACGGTCGGAGAAGGTGTAATAGTTCAAAAGGGGAGTCGTCGAGCCGGCTGTCGGGTGTTACGTGATTGCGCGAAGCGTACGAAAGCCTTTTTCTTTAACTACTACCGCGACGTAAATACATAGCGTCCTCGTACTAATTTCTCCTTCGACTTTTTTTTCACCTCAACTTTAATCCTCGAGGCGAAATTAGAATTTGACCGAATTTTTTGGACTTTGTATAAACGAATAGAAGGGAAAATATGAAATATTTAAAACGTAGATTTCGATGAATAATCGATAGGTTGGAGAGGCGATTCGAGGAAAGACCAATAATCTCTCGTTCGAGATACGAAAATAAAGATCGTTCCAGGTACAAACTCGTAAACACACATTTAAGAGTATTATCTTCGGAGGAGAGAAACCGGTGTCGCAAGTCACCTACACACATAGGGCTACCACAGTGATCAATGGATTTGCTATAATTACCGAAGTAGGTTCGTATAGAACGCGAATTGGTCTCGGTTTGAAAATTATTAAATGTACGTGTGTTTTTAACGGGCGGTGGATTGTAAAAAAATGAAAAGAAACCAAATGTCATTACACTCGTTCCAGTTTAGCTTTCGCTACGAGTTTTGTCCTTTCGCGACGTGAAAAACACTTCCTCCTAATAAAATTTACCATTATGTATATATATACACGGTTTAGAATTTGTTTTACCAATTGCTAACTCGTTGTCACACCTCGGGCATAAAACTTGTAATTGTAATTGCGAAATAACGTCGCCGCTCTCTACGACTTTGGTATCGAGGCGCACGCATTTACGTTCGAGTCGTCGACGAGATTTTACTTTTCAACGTTCTCGAAAACCGGAGATTTTATCGTGGGCAGTAGGTAATACAAATTACCGGAATCGAGAACGCCAAAGAAATTTCGCGATATAATATTTTATTACCCGTTCGACCGATTCGTCATCGACGAGAATTTTCTTCCGGGATGTGGAACGCGAACTCCGTTAGTCGCGTGTACTGAATAAAATTAAATTAAAAATTACAATTGTGCGAAATCCGCACGAGCGACGAATTATTAATTTTATCCATCGAATTACGGATTTTAAGGGGCCTTGGATACGAAACGAAGAAATAAAAAATAATAATCGTGCGAGTAACGTTTCGTAAAACGAAAGGAGAGGACTCGAGAACCAACCGAGCGTTACGGGCACGTGTGCCTTTATAACGCCTGTACGACATTGTCCTTTCGCTAAACGAGCTCGAAAAATCTAAAGAGACTCGACCTCTGTTTATACACGTATTCGCTCTAATTAAATTTTATCTCAGGTACGCAAGAAAGGGAAACGGATCTGGAAACCTGAAATTCCGCTGGACGGTGACCATCAGTTGGAGGAGGTGGAAGGAGTAGTATTTAATCCTTTGAATTAATAGGATTCTCTTTCACTCTCATTACTATGCCCGAGCGAACTCGAAGAATGGGAATCTCACAATTTTCGTAAAATTACTTTGAGAATTTCTCGGTAATTACGTATCTCGCACGGCTAATTCTCTACTATTAATTTCGGTAATTGAATTTCGTGGTTTTAATAATATTCGTTTAGAGATAATGTAAGTATCGAAGCCGTTGAACGCATTAACTCACGAATGAATAATTGATTTCATTCACCCGACGGATTTTTCGTTACGAACGATCTAATTAAAAAACCGACGTCGATTGAATATTCTGTTCACGAACCATGTAACTTCCTCGTCTTCTCGTGCACTTCTCGTCCCTCTTATTATCCTCCTTGATGTTTCTCCCGTTCGGTGTTTTCACGTGCCTGTTGTAAGTCGTGACGCACTGATCCACCTCGAGTAGATTTTCCATCGATCTTCTCGCGTGTCGAAGACCATTTTTCGTGCTACTCTTGACCCTGTTGCCGTTCTCGTCGTTGTATTCCTCCCACTCGCTCATCTCGCTTCGAACATCCTCGAGGGACCTCGTTCGTCCTACCGAGCAGGTGCAGGGTGGCACGCTGCTTCGTACCGCGCCGTTCGACGAGCTTTTCGTTCGACTACGAGGCTTTTCCATCAACATCATTCTCGGACCAACCGCGACCGGCGGTACCTGAAGAGTCGGCAAAGCTTGAGGCGGCGGTGGCATCGCGTTACGATACATCGGCGCCAAGTAATAATAATCACGGCCTTTGTTCGTTCCAATGCGTGCCGGAACGTAATTATAATCGTGAGTCGGCATGTGAGGCGAGATCCACTGTGTCAATGTTTCGATCGGTACCGGACGATAACAGAACGAGGGTCCGCGGGACGATGGATGATTACGATATATCGCCGGCCAGGGTCGATGTTTCGGATCACCGCCGAAACGTGGATCCATCCTCGGATCCAAAATTCTTATGTCGCCCATTATTGATTCAACGATTTTTTTTTAAATGTCTCGATTCGTACGATTTCTTTTAAACAACGAAGAAACGTTACGATTAACCGCCTGCCGTTTTTATTTACCATGAGTAATGGATTTATCGACGATTTGAAAATTTTTCGCTTATTCTTGATTTTTTTTGTAATCACTACTTTATTTTTTAAGGTTAGGGAGGCTGTTTTTTTTTTAACGAACCGGCGAGGAAAACATGATTTCTCTGTGGTGTCGATGACGAGCGCGTAGCCCCGCGGCTTGGTGCGAGGGAAAAAGTGAAAAGAAATTTCGAGAGGGAAGCCACGGTGGCGTTGACTCTCGTGCCTCGCACACAGAAGAGACTCGTTCGTGCGAGACGGGGAGAGAGAGAGAGAGAGGGGGAGAGAGAGAGAGAGAATCGCTGCACGAGCGCAATCTCAGCACCGAAAATTTCTCGTCGAACGATTTTCACAACTTTCCCAAGTCCGAAGATCCGCAACGACCGATCGAAGATTCTCTCGATACGGTTTTCTTTTATTACGAGGTCAATGAAGCACGATGATTTAGTAAAAAAAAACCAAGCAAAAAAGAACGCGCCAGTTCTCTCGCGTCTCGACACTTTCTGTCGAATTAACGAATTCGTTCAATTCTCCTTCGATCGAGCCAAATCGATTAATTCCTTCTCGATCGAATCCAATTCACACTCGAATTTGTCACTTGTTCACATCACCCAAACATTTGATCGAATTATTAAAGAAACAACAAAGAACAACAATGATTTTATCGAAATTCACTTCCTCTTTATTCGTCAATTTTTTATTCATTCGTCGCAATTAAAATTCTTCTTTTAATCCAACGTTTCGAATAAGAAGATTAATACGCGCGCGGGCGCGCGAAGAAACCGCCGCTGAGGTAAACCGTGCACGGCTGAGTGCAGCAAACGAGTGCGTAGTCTACAAAACGTTCTCGCCGAGTGACTTCGAGCAGACGAGGTGCGACCCACTTCTTTACGAACGAAACTTAATCCCCACTCTTATCCTGACGTTTTATCCGCGCTCTCAGGCCGGGACTCTCCTCGTTCTATAGCCTGTGTGTATGTGTGAGAGAGCGCGCGCGCGCGACAGTCCCATCCTTCGAGAGACTAATATACTTTTGCTTCTTGCACGATACACACGGATGACAACAAAAAAACTATGCAATTTTCCTACAGTAAATTTTCATAAATTCGTTCTATAAAAAAGTTGACCAATTTTCCGGGCAATTATTCGTACTTAAAAATTCCCACGATGATAAATCAATCATTTTCTCGCCCGTTATCGATCGTTCGACCGTACGGTTGGACAAGAAGAGACAGCGAGAGAGAGAGTGAATTTTTGGTTTGTGTCCTAACTCACTTTGAATGTTTAATAAATCGTCGATTATTGAAAGATATTGCGAGTTTTCGCGCAAAAACGGATAATGAAAAATTAAATATATATCCAGTTTATTAGAAGCGAGTGAACACCGGCGTGCTCGCTTTCACTGCGCACACCGGCGAGAGATGATATACTGCGTCCTGGATGTTTATACACACGAAATACGGAGCACTTGCGGTCTCGAGGCTTGAATTTTACTTCGAGACGAACCCGTTATCGAGAAGGCGCTTCTCTCTCTCTCTCTCTCTCTCACTCTCACGTCGATTATTGAATAGGCTTTCATTGAATGGGCGGTAATAATGATTTTTAATCGAACGTCGTATCGAGGCTGTGTACGTGGGAATATTTTACAAAAAGACTCTACCCACGAAGGATAGAACGGGAACAATTTTTCATCGTGAGACAGCCTCGTTTCGTGCACTTATTTTATTCATTTATTGCCGCGAAATAAAATAAATTAAATAAAACGTGCGGAGAGTCTAAAAGAAAGATAGATCCTCGCGTGATCCACCGCGTGTATCGAGCAACGTTCGATAATTTTTTGTTTCTTTTCCTCCCGGCAATTTTCTCACTTCCAGCACGTATCGACATTGCAAACATAGACATTTTCCGATGAAAAAAACAAACAAAAAAACAAAAAAAGAACAAAACAAAATGAAACTTTCGCACGCGAGGGAGCGAGAGCGTATTAGATCCTGACGTATCTCGATTCTCGGACCGGATCAGAGCAATTTGCATCTTCCGTAATGTCGCAGGTACGAACGTCGACGCATACTTTCTCTAAAAAAGGCTTGGTGACTCTCCGATCACAATTTATCCACAAACTCTGGCATAATGCTTCCGATATCTCGCGATTATAGACCGGACGACCTATTTTCTATATCCCTTTTCTCTATCTAGGCGAAACGGGCTCGATCTTTCGCGATCGAGATTCCCGGTATACGCGTCTTTATCTTCGATGACGGACGAAATTACACGGTTTACACGGAATATACACTTTCGAACGAATCGCACGAGTCGCGGATACACATCGCCGTTATCTATATATCGCATCTCTCTCGTTACGGGCATAAAGGTGTCACAATAACGAGTTTGATCTCTTCATTATTTACAACGCGATATTCACCAAAGAAAAATCTCGGTACGATTATAAAAACGATAACGAGATTACATTTTTATCGGGGATCAATTAACTTTTACGACGAAGAATGAAAAGAAAAAGAAACGTTAAACGCGTAAAAAACGAACACGCGTACGAAACAACGTCTACGAGCGATAATTTTCCGAAAATTAAACATTTTTGTGGCGCTCGAATGCAACTGTTGCCTCGTAAAAATGTTTATCGGCGAAACATACGTGGCTTTTCCCTTCTCTCGTCATTCGTACATTATTTTTTTGTTTTTTTTTTGTTTTTAATTATTTTATTATCCGATACAAAAACGTAAGTTTCGTTCTCGTAATTATCAGAGCGTCATTTAACCGAATAAATTTCACACATTTATAAATATATCTTTATATTTGTATTCTATATATGAGGGAAATGATGATGCAGATGTACGAAGATACGAAGATGAAAAAATATATATATATATATTCTCGTCGAGCATCGTCGTGAATTATTAACGGGGCGTATCGGAGAAAGCCGGGACGGCGGGGCCGCGGGGAAATTTACTTTGAGAGCGTGTGCGTGAGTGTGTGCTCGACATCGCGCGTGGTCGGGATTATTCACGGGGGGAGTTGGTCGGTACACAAGCACGCACCGACGACGAATTCACGTTGCTTTCGTATAACGAGAATATCTAGAGGAAAAAGGACGAGCCGAAGGATGATTGCAGAGCTTGGACATCCGGACTTAAACTATATCGTGTTCCGAGAAGGATGCTGAGATTTTCGTTTTCTCTCGAACCTCACCAGAGCCTACGAAACCTCGTTATTTATCGGCAGTTCGCTCGATAGATTTCACAAAAATTTCACAAAAATGCGATAAATATGTTTTTTCGGTCGATGAAAAATGAAACGACTCGCCGAGGACGAAATTTTCAACGGTAGAAAAAGAATGGAGAAAGAATGAACAGATACCAATGTATAATATTAGGCGAAAAGGTGGACGAACGTGAAAAAAGAAAAAAAAATCACACGTATTATATACGTTTGTGTGCCGATCGCCTGGTTCGAGCAGGGTCGAAGTTGACGTAGAAAACGGGAATCCGTTAGCCGACTTTCGTGCACCAGAATATAATCCGGTCTCGGCGCGATTTCCCCCTCCCGCTTCCTTCCTCAACCACCGTTTGCGATCAAGACGACCGGTCGCGACACTCCCGCGCGAGGAATCCGGTGATCTGGCGCCGGATTTATTTTTCGTTCTTTCGTACGCGAGACGACTACGAGAGAGAGAGAGAGAGAGAGAGAGAGATCGAATAAAAAAGGAAATACAAAAATTCCGAAGGATCGTAAGAAATGAAGAACAAAAAATTGAAACAAAATGTTCAAATAAAAAAATAAAATAAAAACACTCGTTAGATGGCGAGAGACCCAGATTCCCGCAATAATCATTGCGAATCCGGGTTGAAGCTGGCTTATTTTCTTAAACGAGAATAGATTGGTACATTTCTAGAATTATCATAATCACAACTTCGTTTTACAAACGAAACGTTTTTCTTCGTTTTTTGTGCCTCCTCTATGATCATCAATTCCGCAAGATAATGTGTGTGCACAGTTACAGTTGTTCTCGTTACAATACGATTTATTATAATGAATAAGGTACGACAATTTTTTCCTTCGCTGATAATGCGTCATTGACGTGAACGGAATAGAGAGAAAAAAAATTGCTTGAGGTATACGTGTATAGACGAAGGCAGAAGGAGAAAGGAAAACCCGTAGTGCCGAAGTAGTCAAGGCGAGTTGAACGCGGTTAGACCCCCGCAGTCTTTATGCTCGACGAACTCGAACTTCTTTCTCCGTCTCTTTCTCCTTCCTCTCCCTAATCCGTATTTTTTTTTACTTCATCTTCTTCTTTATTAGTATATTTTTGCTCGCGATCGCGTTTCTTTCTGCAACGAATCACGTGAAAGCACCGGGCGTGTGAACGAACCTTCAAATCTATATGGGAATCGACGCTTAAGCGTATAGTTAATGTAGCTGCGAATATTTCGTACGTAAAATACATATATATAAATATATATATATATATATATATATATATGTTTGTATATAAAACGTTACGCGTTGAATAAATTGTACCGAGCGAGAAAAGATGATCGTTCATGTGGAACGCGATTGCTCGGACACGCGAATCGCACTCAACTAGATACGCTAATTCAACAGATTTCGTTCAATGTATCGCCGGATATCGCTCTCCAGCGAGAGAAAATATATCGAATCGGACAGTCCGGCGGCTTGCGAAGAATTTCTACGAAAGTGCAGAGAATGATCGATGACACATCGGTGAAGAAAAAGCGTTTGCGGTGAAGAAACAGTTTCTCTCAAATTGGGTCCAATTTAGTTCATTAGGCTGTAACTTTGTGCTCGGACACTTTCATTCGCCTATAGACATTCGTCTTTATGATACAGCCACCCTTCTAATGTCGACTGATTTTCTTCATTCGATTTTAAACAACGATAATAATACAATTTTTTTTAAATATTAAAAATAAAAAATGGTTTCAAATAAAAAAATCCAGTTAGGAAAATTTAAGTAAGTCCAAAAATTTATTTATCGAATATAAGTTCGATGCAAATAAACAATTGTTTCAAAAAAAAAAAAAAAACTATCGACGATGTCGTTCGATCAGTAAGAAAAAAGTTCGGACTGCGTCGAATCGCGATCGCAGCGCTACGGACTCTTCGTTCACTACCGGTCGGTAAAATCATTTATGGATCGCCTCTATCGGTCGGTAAAGTAGATTTTATCCTCGTTAGATCATTGGATAAGAGAAAGTTACAGACAAACTGCAGTATCGACAGCCGCGTTAAAAAAATCGACAGAACTCTGCGTTACCGACCGAGGCGACGATCTAAAGTGGAATCTAAACTCCGCTCGTTAGCTTTACCTCGACACAAGCGCAAGGTGTGTTTTCAAGCTGTCCACCCACTCGAAAACGTCAAAGCCGTTCTCTCTCGAGCCAAGTCGAACGAACGTGGGAGGATCGTCAATATTTCCGGGTCGAACGTCGCAAAAACAAAAGACAAATGGTACGACGCGCTTAAACGATACCCTCCGGCGATTAGTGCAAAAACGATATCTATTCAAATTCCACTGATCGTTTCGTAGACCGCGATTTCTATAAATATAGAACGAGACACATAGCAACGTCTCGATACCGAGTAAAAAATTGAGTTTTATGTTCGAGCTCGAATTTCCACGGTTAAAACGAAACTAGACCCTAATCAATCTGTCTATTCGGATCACGTACCACCAATCACTCGAAACGTCGCTCGTATACGCATCGACGCCACTCCCTGCAAGCCCAAGGGCTAAAACCATTTGAATTCCAGCTGGTGTGCGTTGCCTACAACGTCCATCTCGTATGTGAAAAGTGTTCGGAATCGGAGAGAAACCTTCGATCACAGGAGAGCCTTCTAGGTTTTGGCATTCAATCGTACCCTGTTTTCGTAGGATCGTCGAACGAGACGTCTAGGTACTACGATAAATATTTGAGAAAAAGAAAAGACAAGAAGAAAAAAAGAGTAAAACGAGGGAATTGCAAAAATACTTAGCAATAATTTCGGACTCTTTCGTACACGATTCCGGAAGCAAAAAGTCCCAGCTCACATCCGCGACTGTTGGAACTTTCACCGAATCGTAACGCGGGTGTGAGTAAGCTGGAACTGTGCCTACGGATACTTTTGTAGCGCCGAATAATCGAGCGATCGCGAGAATGCATTGTACTAAAAAAAACGGTTTTTTTTTCTTTTCAACGATAAAAATCGCACCTACGGTCGAATCTCGATAGGAAAAATAATCGCTTAACGATCGTCGATATTTTTCCAATAATCGACGGCACAGGAATATAAATTTGTATCTAGGGCCATAAAATTATCGATATAATCGTGAGATTTTATGACGATCGTACAATTAAATTTACCGATTTCGTTTAATCGCTGATATTTACGAGTTTTTCTTGAACATTATAAAATATCAGAAAAAAAACATAGCTGTAAATAACAATTTCAATGGAATTATATGAAACGATAGATTTTTTACAAAATTCATAAAACATGGTTTTAAAAAAAAAACAAGATTACCTCAATTTCGAGACTGTCAAAATTTTCCCTCGTATCCCTCTCATGCTCCCTGCTCCTCTGCAACATGTAGGGTATCACCCCTTCCTCGTAACAGGGCAAACTCCGCATTTTCCTCAAAAATATCGCTAACGAATTACGACGCACACAAAAAACAAAAACAAAAATCACTCGAAACTTCGCGATTTATCGACACGTACGAGATAAGAGAAATAATCAATTCGCTCATTCACCGTCCGCTTGAGAAACTTTCGCCCACGCGCATTCGTACACACGCTCTCGGTCCAACTGACAAGTGAAAATATTTTCCGAAGGACTTACGTCCGTCTGGGCGTTTACCGAATCAACCGCGAGAATTGGTCAAGAAAGTAGCGGTGGTTGAAAAAAAAACGATATATATATGTATATATATATAATAATAATAATTTCACAATCGTAGAAGCACGCAATAGCTACCGGACAGCTCTCGTCTCTTCGACCGAAGGCCTAAAACACGATTTTATTGTCGAGGCGCGGGAGCTGCGTTATTGCCGGACTTCGGGCCAGGTGTGTGTGTACCTTGGCGTGTTCGCGGTACACTTGGCGGTCTTTCGCGGGAGAGAACCCCACGGAAAGACAACTTTCCATTTCTATTACGCTCGCGCGTATATAACGAGGAGAACGCGAGAGAGCCCTCGGGACTCCCACCAGAATAAATATATAGATATATATATGTATATATATATAATCAACGTGATATTTATGTGTATAATTCGTATATATATATATTCGAAGATGAAAATGTGAGAGAATCTAAGCCACGAGCGACGATCAAAGAAACGAGACGAAAACGATTTAACGGTTGTTAGAGAAATATATGAATGTATAATAAACGCGTTTTCGTGCCTTTGATCCTTGCCTAACTCCGTTTGTATATTTGTTCTGGGGTGCAATTAGAGACGACCATTATGAATTAAATGGCCGACGGTACCGGCGCCTAAGCGTGTATAATTTTGGCGTTCTTTCGTACGCGACATAACGACTTTTTGACGAGACGATACTTAGCACGCGAGAGTGAACGAAACGGTGAAAAATTTTCGTCGTCGTAAAACCGTGAAAATGAGCGGAGACAAAGGAGCGAGGAAAGAAAAAAAATGGATTTTAGCACGCGCGAAACGATCGTTAAATGGAAAATTGTGGATAATTATTTAATCTTGCGACAAAGCGTCTCCGGACACTTTGCGACGCGAACGTAACGCCTTTTTTTATTTCTCTTTAGAAACTCGATTTATCGTCACATTCGTTATATTTGTTCGTGACGTTTCTTCTTTTTTTTTTTTTCTTTTTTTATAATTGGACACGAGAAGCTACGAGCGATGCGCACGCGCATGCGGGGAAAATTATTACGAATGCTGGAGGTACGCCGAGCATAACTCCTTTTTTTGCCACGCGAGACTCTCGACAGGTGAGGAAGATTAACGAGTCGATTGAATTTAAGTAATCGCGAGTGAAAGCAGGAAGGTGTTTAAATATTCCGCAACGCGGTAAACAGCCGTTGTTATTAACAAAACGAAACACGTCGAGCAACTTGAATTAGTCAAAAGTTGACGAAAAATCGTCACGTGCGACGTGGGAATAAAAATGAATCTTTTGAAATAATAAAATTAATTGAAATAATCGTCGAATAATTAAACACATTGTTCGAATTATTAAATGTTCGCGTGGTAACGATAACGTATATATATATAATATATATATAACGTGAGAATAGAATATATCGTTACGGAAATCGTGATGGACGGGAATAAAGTTCGTGACCCGGAAACTCGAGCGAGTATCGGAGCCTAACGAGGCGTGAGAGACTTTGTATGCTTTGTGTACTGGTTTGAGAATATATATGTGTATATGTGTATATATATATGTGTATAAAAATATTTGAACATACGGTAAAGGCGAATTGTTGTCGATGCGCATAACGAGAAGACAGGGAAGAAAACGTGAGCTTGAACGACTCTCGTTCACTTCCTGTTTTTCCAACCTTCCTACATATATATATATATATCTTCCTCTTGCAAAATCATTCGAGGCGTTGCAATGATTAGAGGATATGAGGAGGAATAATGCTTCCGAGCGAACAACGGTACACACGGAATGGTTGCCGAATTACCGAAGCGAAACGAGCACCCGACAATTTCGTCTTGGGTGCGTACAAAATAAGTCGATAAATTAATATAATCGACGATAATATAACAGATCGTAAATCTACCCGACTTCCGAGTCATTACGAATTGTCCCTGTGCCGACGGACAATCCTTCTTAATTCGCGTCTGAATGGTGAGTAGAGTTAGCTCGTAACGACAAACATTTATTCTCGTTCCGTTTATAAGAATGATCGCTAACAATAAATAAACTGGCTCGTAAAATTATTTTTCTTATCATCAAAAAAAGGGTCGTAAAGATGTCACTTAAAGCGGTTGCATGGTGATTGAATCAATACTTTTATTCGAATAGGGTGAAGAATTTAAGCATTGAATTTTTGAACCAACGGATCGAAAAAAGAATCTTATTTTTTTTCATAATGTTGTTTTTAGTTGAATTTTTGTGACATTTTTAAGGAATTACCTCGATATAATTAACGTGCCCAAGAGTTCCAGGATGTTCGACGAACGCAGGCCATGATGGATTTTCCGGAATCATTTGCGTCAATGCCATGTACTTACAGTAACGTGGAATATTGAGAAAAAAATCACCTAACGATCAATTAAATGCGACTAAAAAAACACTTGACAAAAATCAAAATAAATTGTCAAACGAAAATTTAATTAACGCTAATCGTGAATACGATAATGAATTTTGTTCGAGACAAAACTTATGTAAACTTCGCAAGCTGATTAGTTATTTAATTAAAAAGAAATTAATCCATCCGCTAGGCGTTTTCCGACTAACGCGAAGAAGACTACGAACAAACTGACTGATATCTAAATGGTTCGGGTTAAACGATGATCCCTTCTCCCTCTTTTCTAAGCATGTACAATGAAGAAACACCCGCTACTCCACTTGACAAACCCTCCTTTGCTCTCTTATTTCCTCTCGCTCTACTTTTGTGTGCCAGTAGGCGATATGTTTTTTTTTATGTTAACGGTAAATTCTCTATCCTGAATTGGTCAATCATCGTCCGATGACCATGGTCCATGTGGACGGCGCGCGTACGACAAACGGTACACACGCACGACAAGGCGTTCGAACGTTCACTATAATTCCATGCCCACGGTGGAAGTCCTTACCATCGTCCAACGGGTAATAACAAGCCTCTTCCCTGAACGGAAGAGACTACGTCCCTCTAACCCATAATTCTCATTCCATCTTAACGTGCATCGACTAAGAAACATTTTTAAAAAATTCATTTTATGAAGAATTTTTGCAAATTTGAAAATCAAGCAAAAATGACTTTCAACATTTATATTTTTACGACGGATTTTATTATTTTTATCGTTTTTATTCGTTTTTTAGCAAAAACGAATAGTGAAGAAACCGTCGTGAGTAAAAGACGGAGAGAAGGGTCTATAATTGCCACCGCGTTTTAACGACAGTGTGATTTACATCGTAAGATCTCTTTGGCATGCGTCGGAAATATATTTAGCTTGCGATGATAATCTACCTGCGTATGCTAATATGAATGAATCCTGATGAAGAGAAAATAAACTCGCGAGTACATTTCAACAAAGCAGGGTACGAGTATGCGAGAGAGAAAATCGCTAAACAGCAGAGACGGAGGCGATGAGACGTTGTTCGCGCGCGCGGCGTTGAGGCGTTCGAGCTCCCGGAAGTTAATATCCATTGCCTTTCTCTCTCGGTCTTGCTCTCGGGAACGTTTCTACGTGTCTTTTGCTGGTTAAAAGAGACGCGGCACCAGACACGAGCAAGTTCGTTCACTCGTCACACATTTTTGCCCTGGAATCTCACGTGCGCGCATCCGGCAAACTTCGACACGCCTTGCCAATGAGAATAAGACGAAGCAAACATTTCTTCTTATGCGTATATAGGTGCGATGGATCTAAGGTGGAATGTCCCATACAACGTGTGTTAGTAAATGGTAGGAGCAACGAGACTCGCCTCTTGTGCTGCCCGATGTAAAATTAACTATCGAGAGATCGCGAGTCTTGTGATTTTAACTCGACTTTAGCAGCTTGACAGTGATAGAAAATATGAGATTTACGTACAATTTTTGTTTTTTAATTGGTAGTAACTTCTTTAGGGGCTTAAAAAATCCTCAATTTGCTGGTGATTACGAATATCGTAGTTGTATTTCTCTCGCATGAGAATCGATAGGTAAAAAGTTCAAAAAACCTTAATTTTCACAGTTTTTTACGGGGTTTTGGCTATTAATTTCGAGATATCGAAGGAATGCACATGATGTTTATGATGTGTTTAAAAAATCCTCAATTTGCTGGTGATTACGAATATCGTAGTTGTATTTCTCTCGCATGAGAATTGATAGGTAAAAAGTTCAAAAAACATTAATTTTCACCGTTTTTGGGGGAGTTTTGGCTATTAATTTCGATATATCGAAGGAATGCACATGATGTTTGTGATGTGCTTAAAATATCCTCAATTTGCTGGTGATTACGAATATCGTAGTTGTATTTCTCTCGCATGAGAATTGATAGGTAAAAAGTCCAAAAAACATTAATTTTCACAGATTTTTGGGGGGTTTTGGCAATTAATTTCGAGATATCGAAGGAATGCACATGATTTTGTGATGTGCGGGAGAAAAAAAATTTCCTCTCCCGAGGGCCTTTTTTGCTGGCTGTCCTGCGGGTCGAATAATCGCCAAATGACAATCTCCCCAACGGTCAACAAAATTGAGAAGTTCAGATGATATTTAGGCCATTGTCTAGAAGTCCGCGAAGGCTTTAAAAAGTTCCTTCGTCAATTTCGCATCGGTCCAACGAGAACGAATATACAACCCCTTGAATAATAAATTTTTGATATTTCGAAAAAAAAAACAACTATATATTTCAATACCGAGGTTATGGAACATCCCGGTCTTGTGAATGCATCGATGAAATAAAGTATGTTGTTAGCCATGACGCATATACGGCACACGGTAAGCTTTAAGAATAAATACAAAATAAAAGAAGGAAAAATACGAAGTGGTAAAATGCCACGGGCGATCGCGGTTGTCGAGCCATATCGAGAGAAACGAGCGTGGGTCGTTCTCACGAGACGACGAGTGACGACGAGGTAATAGTTCTTTGGCGAATCGCGTCCACGTAATTCCCGATTTCAGGATAAACGAGTGACGCAGTAACGAAGATGAACGACATAGAAACAGGGAGGGAGAGAGAGAGACAAAGAGACCAAAACGATGATGCTAGTTTATTACAGTAAGGTTTGTCAATAATCGATTAAGTCAATAAAGGCGATGCTTCATTTCCAGGGTTAGGTACAGGTAGTCACTAGCTGAGTGGGTGAACTCAATCAACAACATGCCTTTTCAGGCGCGAACAAATTGACGAGAAACAAGAATAAACCAACGAGATAACAAAATTTTCTATGCACGGATGAATCGTCACTCGAATTAAAAAACGATCATTATTATTCTCAATAATAATTCATCATATCCAAACAATGAAAATAATGAATCCCACCGAATAAATAAAGAATTAATTGTAACGAGTATACATTCGCAATAATATTGATTTATATTTTTTCGTATTCATTAAGGTTTTTTTTTACTTTGAATAGCTTTGAATAAATTCTTATTAGAACGAAGAATTATGAACGTGCGATCTGCTAGAAACGAGCTTCCTTTCCGAGCGAAGGAATAATAATCATGTAACAATAATTGAAATCTTCCGCGTCTAGTTCGATTATCGTAGAGCGTGGCTTCCCGCGAGAATTATCTTCAGTGGTAAACCAAATGTAGTCACGTTCGTTTTTCAATGCAGAGAAGAAAAATGACGCGTAACGAACGGATAAATAATAATGACCAAGCGAACGAATATCATTAAATTTATCCGTCGATCATTGCGGTATCCTGGCAGAGGCCAAATATTTTAACTAACGCCTGATTAACTCAACTCTGCCAGACGCCTCCTTTCCGGGCTAGGAACGATATTATGTATATAAAAACGGAGGTACCGATCAGCCAACAGAAAAAAAAGAACAATGCCAATCGGAATAATCAACGACGTAATACACGTTGTATAATGATGATTTAGTGTCTCCGACAAGGTGAGAGACGCGAATATGTAATTTCACAAGAAGGCGTGGGCGGTATAATGATTTTGCATCTCCGAACGATCATCAAAATCGATAGAAAAAAAAAAACAGAAAACGAAATCTTACTGAACCAAAACTGACGCTTCACCCAGATGTTTTGATCAACGGTTAAGAATTCATCGTCGCCTTAATGTGACACGGCAGATACCGCCTCTTAATCCGGCAAACACATAAGACCTCTTTCTCAACGTATAGTGCACACTTATCTGGTCTTTCTCGCTCTACCAGTCGGAGGTGACTAAGCCTCGTGCGTGACCCGCTATTGCCATGCACGGCATTACCAATGACGTAACCCCCGCAAACCAATAGCAAGAGGCAACACAGTCAGGCTCAGCCACCTCGAAACAAAGAAAAATCTAACGAATTTCGTTTTCGAGTTTATCGTAGCTGGAAGCACCGACGATGATTCACGATCTTTTTCCATGGTCGTCATCATTCTTATCATTTTTGTTTTAAGATATTTGATACGAAACGATGTTTTTGATTGCGATATCGATTCCAATCCCTGATATTCGTTTTCCATTACCTTGTCGTTGTCGTTGCCACTTCCCTCTTCCCAAATCGGATCGTCCCATCCACCCGAGGAACCAGACGATCCTCTTCGTCCCGTGTCCCAGGAGTTTCTCTTGAGGTTGTCAAGCGAATCGGTGGAAAAACGTCGTCTGTCGTAGGATCCTCTTCTGGCCGTCCCGTAATAGCCATGAAAGGTCGGTACGACGAGCTTCGGATCGTCCTTTCGTAGATTTCCATTAGACCCGTGAAGAGGATCGCTCTTGAGGGTAACACTGAGATTACCGCGAAGATTACCATTCGAACCGGCCAAACAACTCTTAAGACTGGTGGTGGAAGCGCTTCTTGCATTTATATTGCCGCTCGTGGTATTCAGATTACTCCTGAGAGTGGCATGAGAACTCGGCGAAGAATCGAAGAGAGTCGAGAGATTGTGGCTCGAAGTGGCATTCATGGAATCCTTGCGTTGAGGCGTCCTTTGAAGATTGGTCATCGACTTTGCCACATAATCTCGTCGCAAGGGTGAATTGTAACTCGTAATCGTATCTTTCTTCAAGCAGCCCACGGAACGTCCTATGGACTCGCGTCTTAGCGACGAAACGCCTAGGGTGCTCGGATAAGAATCCTTGCGAAAATGATTGATAGCACCGGTGGAAGCAGCGAGTGGATTCCTTCGCAGTGTATTGGGAAAGGTCGAGGGATGTATCTCTCTCTTGATGGTCGAACTTGGTAAACCCAATGAACTTCTTCGACCTAACGTGCCACCCGAGAAATTCCAACTGTCCCTACGTCCGATCGTGTCCTTCCTCGGGTTAAGGACGTTACTCAGGGATACTCTTCTGTAGGTGCAGTTCTCCTTGGCATGCTTACCATGAATGTCGCAGCATTTGTCGACGATTTTTTTCTCGATTCTTACGTCTGGACTAGTCGCGCGCTGTTGATCTTGCTCCAGTTTAACGTCCCTGAAGAGGGCCTCCAGACGCCTTATGGCGGCTTGCTGATGGGCCGAGGACGACATTTCGTCGAAATTTCACGAGAAACGACGATTTCGTAACGCTTCGAGAGTTTATTAACGATTCACGAAAATTTCAACAACTATGGACGATAATTGCTATCGTGACAACTCGGCATAGCAGAGCTCGCGAAGCTAGTTTTTTGTCTTTTCTTCGTTATCTTTCAAAGTCAATCGTCGAAGAATTTTCACGATGATGACATCGATATTTTTGGATCCTTCGAATAAGCCAAAGTTACGAAAAGAGGTTTGCACTGATAACACTGTCACTAGATCCAGTTTGTTCGGCGATAACCCAGAAGTTGATTTTTTTATTTTTTGGCTCAAACCCCGAAATTTTAAATATCGAACGTTTCTAAATCGAGGGTGGGTCGAGACGGAGATAAGTTTCGATTGTTTGAAAAATTAACGATCGTGCAATTTAGCGACGATCAACATTTGAGAGACTCGTATGCGTCTTAACACACGTCCGATGAGGTACTGTGGCTTATCCGAACGCGAGAGAGGAGCGTGGCAAAGGAGAGTGACTGACTGAGTGAATGAGAGAGAGAAAGAGAGAGAGAGAGAGAGAGGGATTCCGGGGGCCGGGATTCCGCGCGTCAAAGCAGCGGGGGCTCCATCGGCAAGAGTGATGCTTACAGTTCTCTTGCCGATCATTCTTTCTCCGTCTTTTACTCCCCACCAAGAATGCGAAGGAACGACAGCGCCGGGACGGCCACCGCTGACGGCACTTGGCGCAAAGGCAAGTCGAAGCTCGCCATATTAGGTCAAACTTGGTGGCTTTTGTCGCGCGAAAATGTGCGACGAAGTTTATGAGAAAGCGACCGCTGGTCGCCGAGCGACAAAATCCAAACAAAATTACTAATCTACATATGTCGCTATAAAACCTCAACAGACCTCTCAGAATCTTTTCCCCAATTTCGAAAAAGTTTCTTCTTTATACGCACAAATCAAAATAATGAAAATCACTTTCTCGTAAAGAAGAATTTTTGAAAGGCTCGAAATCGATGACGAAGCATAATGCAAATTTCAATTCGCACCTTTGTTTCACGACGAGTTTACAAATTTGTTTTCACCCAACGAGTTCCCTCTATATTCGTTATTTAGTTTTTTTTTGTCTACGTGCGTCGTACTACGTTTTTCCATTAAATTAGTGACTTCTTAAATATCGCAAACACTTGAGTAAATAAAAATGTTTTACCGATAAAAAAAACTCGATATTTTCAACGTTCGACGCTGGAAAAAAATGAAGGCGGGGGTGGGGAGATGCGCGAGAAAGGGAAGTCTTTAGATCGTGACCGACTTTTCGAAAGATCGCACGGACATAAGTGGCAACACATCGGCAACGTAACGGGTTATAAGCCGAGCTCGTCGAGGTACGAACACAACTCGACACGTGGGAGCGAGATCAGGTACGCCGTGGAATACCTTGCCGATAAAGAAAGGAGAAGGGATCGCGAGAGAGTGCGCCAAGAGTTCATAAAGCCAACCGTGAATTCCGCTCGAGAGATAATCGAGAGCCCCCTGGCATCGTTAAAGAATCTCAAAGTTCCGAGTCCTCCGCGAATGATTCGCACGTGTGTGTACTTACATATACTCGTCTGGTTCTCGTTGCGTTCGTGTGGTGAAACTCGTTACTATTTTACCCGTAGCAGGTTTCTGCAAAGTCGACAAAGTTGATTACCTTACGAGCCACGTTTTGCAGATCGTTGGCTCTGTAAAGACACCTGGACTAAAGTGTACCATAACTCGAACGATATATCGCGGTTGCCTGTGGTTAATTACTGAGAACTCAGTGAACGAACGCTCGCCGACGCGATCGGGATAATACTTGAACGGTAAACGACTGTAATTTCGTCCAAGATGGAGCCACTATCCGTTTCTCAATATTGGCTTTTACTCGTGGTTATCTCGGTTATCTTCATTTTTAATTAAATCGACGTAAAACGATAATTTATAACGAGATTAATATTTAGTTCCATAATTAACATCGAATTTTTATTAATATTTACTTTTAAGTAGGATACTTTACTCTCGGATAAATCGCGAGATAATAATTATTATTTGTTAAACGAAAATTACAAATTTTGGCGATTATACAATTTGGATAAAGCTGTAATGACATTCGAATGATTTCGTTTTTTCGTTTAGTCAACGAACACTTGAAAAATCCTATTTTTCATTAATTTAAGACGAATTAGAAAAATGTAAAATACGTGAAATTTGGTTTTAACGAATCGTGATCGTTAATTCGTTTAACGACCGTATTATCGCATCGGATTATGTCGTGTTACGTCGACGAGTCTAGTTACGAGTGGAATACGCAAATAAAACGTGAGCTCTCGTATCTCGCGTTACCGTCGCGCACCTCTCTTGTGCTCCCTTTGACACCCACCACCTCGCGATTTCTAGTTCACCTTGACGAGAACGAACGTGCTCGCGTTTTACTTGCTTCCAACGCTTGCACATATACTAAAATTGTGCAAAGGACGCATTCTCAATGGCTTGGAGAGTGTCCTTTCGTAAAAACCCTAGCGACGTTACTATTACTCGGGGAAAAAATTAAGAGCGGCGAGTGTACAGTTACGAGCTCGCTGTACACGCTACGTACCGACGCGTGGATCAGGTGTCGCGGATATTATTGCAACAGTGTAATAACGACTGTACGTAAAACAGTGTATAACCTCGTATGCACTCTCGTAAAATTATAATAGCGAGAACGGTAAAGCGCCGTTTAATATTTAAATTATTTTCATTATACCACGAAAGCAGAAAATAGTGTTTTGTTTTCTTTTTCTAACGATAACATACGAACTTTCTCGATAAATATAATTCGAGATGGAAAAAAACAACAGTCGTGATTAATTAGTGAGGATTTATGCGATTAATTCGCCCGAAGGTACATCGTCAATGAATGTCGCGACAAGGCTTACGTTACGCCAGCGGTTCATCGACGATAATGTCACGCATAAATCTAGGAAATCGTATAACGTACGTGCAAAGTCACACCCACGCATAGCCATTTTTGGGTAGACGAAGAGACCCGAGGCGGAAAATCGCGAGGTTGTGAGAATCGATCGGTTTCAGGGAGAGCTTGGAAAATAACGAGTTACTAAACCTTGCGCGCGGGTCCGTTGAGTCGATTACGTCAGTATAGAGGAGATACGCTTGTCTCGTGTTTGTATTAATGACATTGTTGTCGTTTCGTGCACCGGCGTATTTCCTTTCTTTTTTTTTTAAGAATTATGAAACGAGTCGATCGTAAAATCTTCGCGGATTTTTCTTCGCGATGTCAAGTGTGGTCGTAGTTTGATGAATATTGAAGTTTTATCGATAGAATCGAGTTTCGAAAGAGAATTAAAAAAAATAATAATCGTTTAGATTAATAAAAATCGATTACTACAATTATCTCGTAACGACTGTGGATTTGAGAGAATCTTCTAGTTTTACGAACGGGCAAAGTTTCGCAAAAGTTGCATCACAGCGATGATGGAAACGACCAGATTAGTCGCGCTTTAATTATCGCGATTAAATGGGACACAATCGCGATTGCCGTAAGAAATCGTCCGTGACACGCGTATGTCTGAGTCATTTTTGTGTACGTTGTCTAAATCCTCGTGGTGATGAGCTTCGAGACAAAATCGTGGAAACGAGAACGAACGTAATAATATACGACCGTAACGAGAAACTCGTAATTCCATAAAGAATCTTCCAACAGAGGATTTTCGTGTTATCGATCCTATCGGTTGTTTTTTCTGATTCACAGCCTCGTTAGAACTCAACGCGACTCGAATAGCGTATCAGTTTCGTTAAGCTCGAGTATTACCGAGAATATTGCAATGTCTACTGCGTCTCGGCGAATATCGCGAAAAAACTAATAACGAAATTTAGTTATTTACCAAAAAAAATGTATTCATCTATTTTTAACAGATATTTCGCAGGATTTATTAATATTTCGAATTTCGAGCGAAGAGAAAAATGAATGTTAAGAAATTCGCAAAAAAAAGGCAAAAAACGGACACGGAAATGTAATTTTTGTTTTATGCGCGCTCGATGCATAATTGCAATATCGTGTTTCTTCTATCTTTCCGCGAACGGAAGTGGGGAACAGATTTTTTTTCTTTTTTTTTTATCCTTGTTTCATAACGCGATCGGAACGTATGCAAACAGGCGGAATGAGCTATTACGATGATTGCATCGTTTCGTTTTTTGTTCGTGATATTTTTCTTGTTTTTCTTTTTTTTTCGTTTCTCATCACCTTTGAGCCCCGTTTCCGCGAACTAGTCGCACAAAGGGTCCTTACAAATGCAAATCCGAAATTGACAGAACCGGTACGAGGCGTTTTCACATCGTATTATCGCACTACTCGAAAAGAGATTATAACTTTGATGTCATCGATGGATTTTTTTCCCCGGTGTACATATTTATCATCGTACACGTTGACACAGCGGAGGAATTCGACGCGGAATTTTACTCGCGCCGTAATCACGGAAAAGAACGACTTGTATAAAAATAAAAAATAAAAAAACAAAAAAAAACGTGAGTTAAACAAAATTACCGGCGACGATAAAAAAAATCTAATTTCCTTTAAAGAATAACAATAATATTTAAGAATTCCTCGTCGTTTCGTAAAAATTTTATATTTTACGAGGAAATAATTGCACCGATTGGTGACAATTATTTTCTCATAAAGAGAATTTTAATGTCCTTCGGGTCGAGAGAAAAATTGAGATAAATATTTCCGAGCACGTAACGACGAATAACGCGAGTTTTTAATTGAAAGTGCACATTGCGACTTAACGAGAGGAGTTTTATTTTGGAGATGGAAAATGCCGGAACGAAATTTTTGCTTGTAACGAGTTCGTGCAATTGTCGAGTCATCGAGTGGGAGTTTCGACGATCGCCCTTAATACTCATCAACGCAATTATCACCAATTATCCTCAATTGTTTCCCTTCCTGTTTTTTTTTGTTTTTTTTTTCAATTTACGATTATTGATGATCTCGATCGATCCACCTCGTACCGAGGCCTCGATTAATCAATGCATTGTTCCAGCAGAGGCTGATGCACGATGAGACTGACTTCCTGCTCTATACCGTTATTGTCGTACGTTCGAAGAGGATATGGGTACGTCGCTAATCGACGATTTGTATTAATATACAAGAAACGATTAATCATTCTACAAACGATCGCCGGGGCTTGGCATTATTTCTATTTTAAAAAAAAGAACCATTAAAAATGATTCGACGACAGTAAAATAATGATAACTAATTATTCTTTCTGTCATCGAATAATTGCGAATAATTAATTCAGAAATATTCAATTCGACTCGAAAATTCGCGACATTAATTATGAAAATATATTTCATTGAATTATTCGCAATTATTTTTTTTCTTTAAAAGCTAGTCTCAATAATGTTTAATTACAATTTTATGGAGCCCCTGTGAAAGGAATTCGAGGGATAGGTCAGGCGAACCACGAAAATTGCACGGAATGCAACTCGCGGTTTTCCGCCCTCTTTGATATACCTGTATAGCTACGAATCTAATGCCTCGAGCTCGGTACGTTTCAACGCCGGAGGCAAGGCACGGCCGGTGCACGAAAGTGAGAGCTCGACTAGCGAGCACTGTTTTCCAGTTCTAAACTCGAGTCGACGAGTTGCTGTAAATAGAAATATATATCGTTGTTTCCTTCATTTCGTTTTCTTTTTTTTTCTAACGACGAGTTTAACATTCCGTTTAAGACACATCGAGACTTAGAAAGATCGCCGTGATCGTAAAACAGCTGAGGAATCTCCCACGAACTCGTAGTCGATATGTGCGTGCGCGAGATTTTTTGCCCTCGAGTTGTTTTTTTTTCTTCGACGTAGTAAAAGTCGTAGTACGAAATAAAAATATAAACAAGCGTGTCGAACAATGGTTAATTATATTTCGCGAGCTTTTCTTACCTTCGCTGACTTCACGACATCGTAATGGCCTTCCTGAAGTCTCGTATCGAAAACGCTACTCGGCGTAGAAGTGTGTCTGCTGCATCGAACAAATAGAAAAAGAAAAGAGAACAATTTTTATTCACATCGCAATTTATCGAAAGGAAAATAAATAATCTAAGGGAAAATAAACTCACGGTAACGCCTCCGATCCATTTAAAATCGGCTTCGGCGATTGAATGCCCGATCTGTTCGGAGTACTCGAGTGAACGGGCGACGGTCCTTTGCTGCCCAGATTTGGTTTCGCACTGAAAACCGAAAACAAACGAAATCGTTGTAATAAAAATTCGATATTTCTTATAACTAAAACAACAATTGTTGTCTTTTCGTCCTACCAAAAATAATTTACGTATGATATATTCATCCAAGAAAATTTAACGATTTTTAAAAATACCCAGAATTTTTAGAAATCAGCAATATAATTAAAATTTTAATATAAATTTTAATTTCTCTAAAAATTAATATCGATCGACTGTACTAAAAAAAAAAAGAAATAGATTCTTTCGTCGATATCATTTTACGTTATGCTCGATTCTCCTCGATAATACTGCATTATGCAGTCTCGTCGAGCGAACATTTACCGGTTCCGGAACGATGATAATTTTTCAACAAAATCAAGAAAAGTCAACGAGTCCGTAGCCCCGAGGGGTCAAGCTACTTTCGTACACCATCGACGATATCCCGGTAACATTATTCAAACGGGACATGATCGATACGGGACGTCATGACGAAGTCCCGTTTCGTCCTGTATCGCGAGAACTTTTATCCCGGTGGAATTTTCTAACCGGGACAGGCAGAAGAAAAAAAGAAGGAAGTATTATGGCAAGACGCATGCTCGCGGCATGACCGAACCGGCGGAACACGAATGTGTTTGCGAGTTGCGCGATTTAATCACAGTTAAGTACTTCTCGGACGTTGAACAAACGAGCGCGGCGAACTATACTTTGTGAGAAGGATTATGGAACGAGCTACTGGCGAGAATTCTCGAATGTTCGCTTTAGAAGAAACGCGACCGCGCGATTGCCGTTGTTTCGTATTAAAAAAAAAACAAAAAAAAACAAAAAAAAACTATAAACAACTAGACCGAAAAATGTTTTTGTGTTTTTTTCGTAAAAACGTAGGACGTTAATTATGCGACGATAAGAATTACATTCACCTTAGCTCGATCGTTCGATCGACGGACGTTTAATTAATTAATTAATTACCGGCTCGCGGAGGGCGTCGACGCGCCTGTCGAGCTTCTGCTCAGGCTGCACGTGCTGCTGTGATGCTGTTTCCCGTAAACCGGCCGATTATTAACGGACACGCTGACTCTTTCAGCGATACGAAAACGCGGCACGGTCGGCTTATGATACATCATCTTGTTACGTTAATTAGAAGAATTAAAAAATAAAATAAAAATATATATATCGTAACGACGATAACACACTTATCACAATGTATTCTCTAATTAGTCAACGGTGTCTCATCACTTTGCACTCTCATCGTCCATATCGAATCGTACCATAAATAATTAGAAAACAATATTTCCAAATTTTCCTCTTCGATATATTATCAATTTTTGGTAATTCAATCGTCGAAAATAAATAAACCGAAATATTCTCGTAAATAAATCGTATTTTCATCCAAATTCACATCGCGATTAATCAAATCCCTGGATTATCAATAAAATATAACGTTCCCGGGAATAAAGTACTTTGCGAATTTTTCAATTCTCACTGTTTGCTCGTATTTCGACGAGCGTTTAATCAATTGGACAAATACACTCGGCACGTCGCGAAAAAATATTTAACCAAGAAAATGCGGTAAGTCTTTTTTTTTATTTGATTTTCTTTATAAAAAAAGAAAAAAATTTCCGACGCGTAACGAGGTTTGCCGGGCAAACGTGTCCGAGACCGATGGGGAGACGTTTGCGTCGCGAGAGATTTCGAGAGACTGACGAGCATGGAGGGCTCGGTGAGAGAGAAAACCCCCGCGAGTGAATCCTCCCGAGCGAGTACACCGACAAACACAACATACGGCGTGTAAACTCTTTTGCACTCCTCCACTTGGTCGCGACGTGGGATAAAGTACCAACAGCACTATATACATATATACATATATATATATATATATATATATATATATATATATATATATATATATATATATATATATGTATAGAAGTATGAAGAGAAACACAGGGCAAGGCGGATGATTCTCGTGGTGGAATAAATCCACGCGAGTCTTGTCCATCAGTCCGGCAGTTGCATATCGAGCTCTCTCTCTCTCTCTCTCTCTCTCTCTTTCTCTCTCTCTCGAGACCGTGGCACCTCGAGTTCTCTCGCTAAACTAGCTTTTCAGCCTCTATACCGCATTATATCGAGTATCGCGGGCGTATATGATCATTCCTTGTATATATTACGTACACTCGAGTTTCGCATTCGCATACGCGAGAGCGCGGCAACGCCTTCGTCGGACGGGCTGCTTTCATATCATACTCGTGCGTGTGTGTGTGTACTCCTCGAGCTTTACGTGAACCAAAAATTCCACAATTCTCACGTCGTTCTGATTTATTTATTTTTAATCCGGACGATAAATATGATTTGATTTGATTGTATTAACGATGCTTTCAAAGACGAGAATATTTATGAAAAAATAAACATTACGAAAATCATTATTTTTGAAAATAAAATTCGAGAATTTTCACATAGGTCTGATTAAGTTTTTGCAATCTAGACGATAAATATGATTTGATTTTGTTTTATTAATCATGTGTTTAAAGACGAGAATTCTAATTATACAAAAATTAACGTTACAAAAATTCTTTTTTCTTTTTATTACTTTTTTACGGTCTTATTGACTTTGCTCGATTTATCGGCGACCTTGAGAATTAACGGTTTTACGTATCGAAGCTCCGATGCGTTATAATGCAGTCGCACTTAGCGTTCGAGGGAAAAACAAATCGCGATAAGGATAAGAACGTCGATAAATATCGATCGAAACGCGAAATTTAATGAAATCGACGGAGAAAGGAATTCGTCCTACGAGACTATCGAGAACTGTGGCGTATGAAGCTGGGAGTTATACTGAGGGAATACGCGCGTGGAAGGAATCGGCGCGAGGCTTTTGGACGGATAGGCCGGCTGAGCGTCTAACAGCTGTCGCATCTCGACAGAAACGACCGCGTGTTGCGCTACGCCTGCCGTTATTCCTGCGAGACCATCTCGAGATACCACCGGAGGATACGACTGCATATGCCCGCGTTTTAGCGCATGCGCAGTTAAGAGTAATATTTCAAAATAACAATATAACAATACAAGTTGGTATTATTATTTTATTAGTAATAAAATAAATGATTATTTATGACAATGAATTATTTCAAAATAAAACAACTGACGAATAAATATTAAATAACGAGACAAAAATATTTCCTGAAATTTTAATATTCTCTTCTTTTTTTGTTATTTCTAGTATTGTTTCGCTTTTAGCAAAATTCATTTTGTGTCTGTAGACCCGATCGCTACAGATTTCTTTATAAAGTTTATCCGCAATGGGAAAACATGATTTGGATGAAAATGCACACACTGTCGCGAGATATAATTTCTCGGGTTTTTCGAGTTCGTAAACTCGCTCGCTTTTCTTTCTTCTCGCCTCTTTCACCGTCTTGTTTCATCGATCTCCCGGGGCCATGGAACTCGAACGAGACTGGAATTATTCAAATACGAACTCTCGTCTCTTCGAACTTTCCTATAGACGGTTCACACCTGAACTACGTGACTGTGTAAGAAGCATTCTCTATCTATCGAACTATCACTTTTCACTACACAAATCGTAAATTAACAGATTTTTTTATATCGATTAAAAATGATTACTCGTTAATTATTTTTTACTTTTTTCTTTCTTAAATTTTTGTCTCAATATCTCGACACTGATAAAATTCCATTAATCGCGAAACAATATTACGAACATTGGATATTTGTTCAGTTGAACAAGTATTCGCGGAAATCGCGATTGACCGAATTATTGAGTAAAGCCTCGGGGATCCTCGCTATGCAGTGTATGCCCACGTACTCTCTATCTATCTTTCTTTATTATCCAGCTGTTCAAGCACCATTCGACGAGTCGAAATAACACTTTTCCTCGTTATAATGTATATACGAGAAACTTTAACCATAATACGTGGTACTGTACGATATGCGCCACAAAATACGCGATTCTCGCGTTGAACAAAGGCTCGTTTGTTACCAGCGAGTAGTTCGACTCGCGAGGCGAATGCCCAACCGTCGTGGCGAACTCGAGATATCAATTATTCCCAGGCTATATATCTATATACGTTAACGAATTATTCGATAATAATGCAAGTAGGTGGATGCCGATTTTCGCAGCGTGAATTTCTTGGAAAACTTGCGAGACGCGAGATAGCGCTCTCGGTGAAACTCGTGGAAAAAAAGTAATTCGTATTTATTAGAAATTTATTTCGATAAAATCGACATTTGTGAAATTTTTGCTCGTTTTTTTAGTTTGTTTTTTTTTCAAACGATCGATTAATAGAACAAATTTATTTCGCGTATATTTTTGTTTTCGTATGTTTAAGAATAATATAGCGAGGCGTATAATGAAAGTTTGTGTAGAATAAAGGCCACTTTTTCATCGTCACTGTTGTCGGCACATCCGGTATCCGGTCACGGTCATAAATCGATGATAATGTCGCGCGTTGGAAATCGATCGATGTCAACGAACCGAGGAAGCGAATTGTGCGGAAATTCGCACTTTGGATGTTTTTATCGATCGTGAATATAATCGATCGATCTTGAATCTTTTTTTTTTAAATAACCGTCGATCTTCTTATTTTTTTTCTCAAAAAAAAAAACAAACTATTGTTTACTATCTTCTCTGTAAAATTTTGTACACGGTTTGTGAATCACGAGGTTCGAAGAACGTGATAAAAGAGAACATTTCGCAAGAGAAAACAAATGTCGCGGACAAAAGGGTCGAAACGCAACGATGAGACCGACTGAAAAGCCTCTCGCTTTCACATCCCGTCTGGTTTCGCGTATCCGCGCAAGCCGGATGGACGAACTCCGAGCTCGTCATTCAACGCAACACGACGAATCGCGCATTTTAATATTACTACCTGACCTCGAGACTCTCAGGCTGATTCGTATTAACGAGCGAACGAACGAACTCGACGAACAGATCACGAGATTGCGATGCGAAAAATATTCAAATTTTATTTCTAAAAACTTTTCTTTTATTTCATACAATTTTCTCAAAATTATTATCAATTTTTAAAAAGCTGACAAAAATTTAAGAAATTAGATTTAATAATTAATCCTCTTTTGGTCGAGAGACGATAAATCAAAACTCTGACTCTCGTCATTTGTTTCAATAAAAAAAAAAACAAAAAAAAATGTACGGAAATAAATAAAAATAAAAATCTCCCATCTCTCGTTCCATGAATGATCTCCGTCGCGGCAAAAGATGGTACCGAGCGATCATTCAAGCTCCCCCCAGTGGCCAGCTTCGTTCATATTTTCGTCGACCAAATACGAATGAACACAACGGAGAGCGTGCTTACGGGAGTCGCAACGTCGACTTTTCGCGGGCGACGGAGACATTGCACTTGACATTTCACGACGCGATAATTTTAGCTCGTTGCACGACATTAACGACCGCACGCGCCAGGATTTTACGGTTGATTATTTTTTGTATCGTTTTGTTTTTTTGCAAAAATGAAGGAGACTCGAACGAGAGGAAGGAAGATAGTTACTGCACGAATTATTTATTGTAACGAGCTAGCCTCGACATTATACGAGCCTTACTTAACTCCGCGAGTCACTTAATAACGAGCTAACTCATCGCGTATTTAAGAAATCGCGAAATTCCAAGATGCGAAGCTATTTTTTGTCTTTTTTTCCATTAGCAAAAAAAAAAAAAAAAAAAGAACAGACTAAAATTTGAAAAGTCAACTGTAAAAGCAAACGATTCAATTTGATCTTCCGAGAACGTCGGAGAAGTCGTTAAACCCGAAAAGCCGAACCGCGTATCCGTTCCGAGTATAACGGGGGGGAGTAGCTTCGAGCCGCTCAAATAATTTGCTTTCTTTTCATAAAGAGAGGGGCAACAAGAAGTCAAGTCAAGTTATTCCCATCGGGCGCCAAGCTAAACCGTCTAGACGAAGACTCGCGCGTTACTATTCTCGTACCGACGAGATTTAAAACCATAACAAGCTTGTACCCTCCCTCGATTTTTCGAACTCCAACGAGGAAACGGAAAACATTAATTGTAGGAAAAGCTTTTGAGAGCCGGAAGAGGTAAACAAAAAACGAAAATTAGAAGTCAGTATTGACTTTAACGAAGTAACATTCTGAAGATTTTTCCTCGCCGGGCCTACATGGGACTGAATATAGTCCAAAATATTTGGACAACTTTTATCTCGTATCCCGTGAAATTGTATGTTTCAAAGAATAAAATAAATTCGAATAATTCAAATTTGCAAAATTTTCGAACATTTAAAATTATTTCAATTATTTAAAATATTGCTCGGTCGGTAATGTTTCATCGACATCATGAAAAACAGCGAATCGTTGTTTTCGTATGCTTCGTAAAAAAAAATATGACTGCATAAAGAATTCCTAAAATGAATGAACAAAAAAGAATGATAAACGAGGAGTACCGCGCAGCGCCGAAGTCCAAACCGGACTGCTGAATGACTGTGGCGAGCTCAGGCTTTTATCCTCATGGCGCCATCTTTCAGCAGGCGCCTTCTTTTCTACGCTTCTCTCGTCGACTTACCGAGGCAGCAGCGACGGTAGCAACGGTGGCAACCACGCGTCGCGATCGTAGATAATGGATGTTAAATATACAGCGAGCGAGAGAGAGAAAGAAAAGTTGATTCACGAAAAAGTCTTACTCACCCTTCATTCTGCAATCTATTGTCCGCTATCTGAGCCGTGGACAACGGTCCGGACAATTGACGCACGAGCTCGTCGCGTTCCCTCTCCTTCTGCTGAATCGTTTCCTGAAGCCTTTGCTTTTGCTTCTGATATTCCTTGAAGAGATCACCGTTATAACTCTGCTCCAAGTGTTCACCAGGAACTATCGGACGCGAGGGAACGGGCGTCGGTTCCGGTATCTTAGCGACAACCCCCGTTGGCTTGTCAGCCAGCGAATCCCTTCTCGAGCTTCTCGCTGTCGAGGGAGCAGGGGATTCGCGACCGGGCAAACGACGCTCGGGTGTCGAAGCTGCCGAAGGATCGCCTTTGACAGCTGAAAGAGAAATAAAATTGAAAATTTCAAGATCTTACGATTTCTAATAGAAATAAAAATTTCATTTTTTTCTCTCATTTTTTTCATTTTTAAATCTCAAGAACTAACCTTCGGGGCTCTTAGACTGTCCTCTCGTTCTCGGTGGAGCTTTAGGTTGACCAGCAGCTGCGATGGCTTCCTGTATCGAGGGTAATTGTTGAAACTCTGCGTAGCTCGAGCTCAAGAAGACATCACCCTCGTTTTCGAACAATCTATCGACACTGGTGTTCATGAGTTTGTTGCTCTTGAATCCAGTTAAATGAAAACTGGCGAACGACGATCTTGACATCGGATTGATATCACCGGTGGACAATGCCATCAGGGCGGCAGACGGCATGGGAGTATTTCTCGGTCCGGGACTTCTCGGTCCTAATCCAGCCTCTAGAGCTGGCACGAGGCTTCTCGACATCATATCAGCTGCCGATCTTGGCCTCGTAAAGGGCATCGCACTGTGTGGAAACGTCTTTGGTTTTATCGGCGTGATTAGCATATGTTCGGTCCACGAAGTCTCGAGCGAGGGTCTCTCGAGACGTTCGACGTCGACGTTGAGGGTTCTCTGTGCGAATGGTACCGCGAAAGTTTCCGGTGGTATGCTCTGTAGCCAAGACAAAAGGCTCAGATCCGAATCGCTAAAACCCACGGAACCGTCGAGCAATCTTGAAAAGCTCATTTCCACTTGTTCCGATTCCTTCGAACCGGTTGCCTTCGCTTGACAATAATTAACGCACGACTCGTAAAGTATTCCTTTGATTATGAGCTGTATGAGCCTGTCGTTTTTAGCTGAACTAATCGGGTGTCCAGGCTCGCTAGATTTTCGATCACCCGGTAAAAATTTCTCGACCAGAGGATGAACCTCGCGAAAACATTGGACTCTGGCGTTGCTCGGATTCCAATCTTTGTACTGGAGATGATCGGTCAGTCTTGGTAGAGTCAACAGAAGACACAGGCTGCTGTATTCTTCCTTCGATGGTGCTACTTTTTCCAAATCGCTTAGCACCTTGACGACTTCTTCGACGGCATTGTCGACGTTTCCATTCGTACCTGCGATTATTATATTCGCTTCGGACTTTATGCACAATAATTCGACGTATTTGTGGCGCAATATCGAATACGTGAATTTTCTCATATCGAAGTCGGGCAATGCCTCGAGCGGCTGAATGAACTCGAGCACGTCGTCCCATTGTCCGTCGAGTATCAGCTGACGGAGAAATAAAACGTCGTCGCTGTACTGGCCGTTTATAACACCGGTCTCGCGCTCTAGCGACAATTGCGAGATGTGAAGATCACGACCGTGCAAAAATTCGAGGGTCAATCGCACCACGTCCTCCTCACGCAGCGTCAGGTGCGCCGCCGGCATCACGTAACGAATACGCAACCTGAAATATTTTTCAAAAATACGAAACAATTAATTTATTTCATTAATATTATTTTTTTTTAGGTAATTTAATCGATCGAAATCGTACGAATTTCATCGAATCTATATTCATTAATTCGTCACGATCGAATTTAGATTTTTAGATCGCAATACTTTGAAATACCGAAAAATGCATCGATGCGTTTCGTTTGAAATTTCGCCGTATTCGAAGTCGTTGAATTCGCTGACTCGGGCATTTTTGTAACGGAAAAAAGGAACATTGTCGCGAACATGGAATTCGCCCATACGAGGGTGAAATAAAAGAATTGAAAAGTTTCATGGATTTGCCTCTGTGATATAGACCTCTTTATATTCGTGGGCGAATATAGCTGGATTATGCGGCGGCATCGATCACGGCAGCACTTTGCACCGAGTTAAGCAGACCCCGAAGTACTCCCTAAAGGGGCTCTCTCGTCCGTTATTTTCACTGAAATCCCTGTTCTATCTCGATACGGGCTTCACTGTCTCGTTCGAGTTTGCCTTCCGATGGAGTTTTACAGCCGGAATAAATTGCCAAAGGGGAAACAGACTCTCGAAGGCCTTGTGGTTCGAGGAAAACGATTTAACAAAAAAAAAGAAAACAAATATTCAGTATGATTTCTTTCAAGCGATAGTTTAAGATTTATTCGCATTATCGATTATTTTAAATAAAGATACGAACGACCAGGTAAACATTAACGATCGAATTAGATTATTAAATTTATCATTATCGTCGAAATAAAATCACGACAAATAATTATCAGGAATTTCCCATTGCCCAACGAAGAAAACGCTTATGCAAAAAAAAATAATAATAATGAAAACCAAATTACAAAACCCATGAGCTTCGCAGTCAGCGTTTTACGATCGACGTACGCGACGATCCTCGTTCGGCGTTCAGTTTCGTTCGAGCAATTGAAGTGATTAGTCAGAAGACAACGATGGAGGTCGCACGACGTTTGATCGTAAGTACATTCTGCGAACCTAGAAATCCTATTAGGAAATCACCGCGATTGATCGTTCCAATTTCCAAATGTTCTAATGAAACTCCCACAATTTTCGATTAAGCGTGATTCATCGAATTTCGTTCTCGTCTTCGAGTCGAACGACTTGGAAATATTCGAATCGAGCTCGTGTAGAATCATTTTCGTTGTTCGATACGACGAATCTCCCTAATTTTGTTTAATTTCTATGAACTTGAACGTTTAACGAATATTCGCAGAAGTTTTGCTTCATGATTTTTGAGTCGATTAAATTCGCGCTAATTTATTTCGCCCGATATGCCAATTTAATTTCTGCGCTGACTCAGATGATCGCCATAGTGGCTTCCCTTCAATTTGCACCGACGTCTGGCGACATAGTAGTTCAGCCTGGCTATGGCGAGAAGAGCTCGAGCTGTGCAGAAAAATTAGAGGCTCCGGTTGAGCAGCAACAGTTGACGACAACGTTGAACGACGAGATTCAACGTTATCAAAGTCTTCAGAAATTGCTGCAAGCTCAGCTATTTCATTTGATGAACAATGGACAAGGTCAACAACTCGAAGGACTTCAACAACTTCAACAACTTCAACAACCCTCGATACTCGGACTCCCATTGATTCGAGGACTTCATCCGAATATTATTGGGCATCCTCTCTATGCCGGTGCCTATCTTGATCCGCTGATTTATAACGGAATCGGAGGACTCAACATCGAAGGAATTCAACAATCGCCTTTTAATTTGGGAGCACCCGCACCCCTTTCAAATCATGTGAATAACCAATTTACGTCGCGATGAAGTTCAAGGAGAGAATCGTAGACGGATACTTTCATCTTGAAATTATTTCCTGCAGGTAGATGGAAATCAAAACGATGAGTCAACCACCGATAAATCAAGCCTCGCTGCTGGGCTCGCCGAAACACTACATGTTGTGGCCACGCAGCCGGCCGTAGAGGAAAGCAAACTTGACACGGTCGTTGAATTGTCAGTGCCAGAGAACATCTTACACGAAAATTCGATCGGTTAGTTTTTCATAATTTTTATCATTTTGATTTGTTTGTTATAATCGTAAGGTAGAAAAGCGATTTTTATGGTGATCGATTTGATTCGGTTTTATTTTATCTGATTTTATTGAAGAGGTTGAATAATTATTTAGGGATTGGGCTATTTTTTTATATCAACGAGTTAATAAAGCTTGACACATTTTCAGACGAGAAACAAGTGGAGGCTCAACAAATTGGTGCACTAAATGATTTGATGGTGGGTTCGCCCCGCGGCAGATTTCGCCACCATTATTCCAACAAACCGCAGCATAACCTTGCGATCAATTTTGAGGGAAAAGCTATGCATGTAATAAACGATCGGACAATGGAACAAAGAATCGACGATATAATACCGGTAGAAGCAATTTTGGGGAGTACCGCGAAGCAATACCAGGAAGATATCGAGACGAATTGTAAGAAAAACATCCCAGAGCCTGTGATTAATACGATCATGGACAAGGCGAGCTCCGAGGGTCGAGTATCCGCTGTGAAGTCTCAGATGGGAGAACATCGAGGCAAGTCGAAATTGACATCGAATTCGTCGAATCAAAGTTGGCAAAAAGCGACAGCTTTCGATAACGCTCGAATCTATCAGCAGGTAAGAATTCGATGTGGCTTATTATTACTCGATAGTCTTGATAAAAATATTCTCAAATAAAAATTTCATTTTTTTCATAAAAAATAAAAAAATATATAAAAATCGCAAATTAAAAATGAATAAAAAATGAAAATCATTAATAAATATTTTCTTTTTAACTCAATCGAATTAATTCTAACGTCTAATTAATGTTTGTCGATTCAATAAAAACCTGTGATTTGATAAATAAAAGCTTGTTTCCAGACACCAGGGACGAGCGATGAAATGATAGTGAAAAATTGGATGAGCGGACCAAGACATTTACACGGCATGCTTCACTCGAGCTATCTGAATGACATTCAAACGGGTTACCACCCGTCTCATTATCTACCTGGTCATCAGACTAATTATCCACCTGTTATTCAGCCTAATTATTTGCCTACTTATCAGTCTGGTTATCAACCCGGCTATCAACCTTTGGATTATTACGGACGACCCGGAACTGGACATTATCAACCCTCTCATAGTACCGGAGGATCGACGGCTACGAGTTATGCAACTTCTGGACCTTACGGCTCGTCGGCAAGCTCGTCATCAGCTTCGAATCGCAACAACGAATACAATCCGTATCGATCGATCGTCGTAAAAAATCCCAACGTCTCGTGGCAACCTTATAGCGCGACCAGATTCGTCGATCAATTCGGTCGGGCTTTTATCGTCGCGAGGCCATTGAATTCGAACCCCATGATTGGAAATCCAAACGGTTATGTTAAAAATATGTTCGAGCCTCAACTATCACAAGTTTATCAACAACCTCGTTACTAGTACACCGTTTAACTGGCAATTAATATATAAATACGACGACCGTGATTTTTGTTCTACGAATCGCGATATTTAATATTTAATGTAATTTTTTACATAATTTTAATCATTCGTATCGTTTTTCATATGAGTTTTTGTATTTTTATTTATTACGATTGATACTTATCGTTCGTCGCGATGTCGAGCGATAAATTCCTGAGCTCTTATCGAACTCCGTCCATTGAATTAATCGATTATCGATCGCCGATCGAACGATCGATTAATTAATTATGAATTAATTGGGTTTAATTTGTTATCTTTAGATTTCGATTGCTATGTTTATCTCAAAAATGATAATAAGTATCGTTGTTATATAAAAAAAACGTTGCTATTTTTCCAATTAAGAGGACTTGAGAGAGTCTAACGATTTTTTGCTCTTCATCGACTTTTCTTTATTGAGACGTACCGAGAACTGGAAATGAGAAAAAATACCCGGACGGCCACCCTCTCAATTACTTTTTCCTTGTACCCTACCATCCTTTTGACTCTCTCTCTCTCTCTCTCCTTTTGACCGGACTGAGCGATGTAACTTTGCTCGTGTGAGAGAACGATAGAGAGAGAAAAAGAGAAAAAAAAGAGAGAAAGATTGCAAGAATAAAAAACCTTCCCAGGGCGAGCTTGATACGAAATCGATACTTGTAAGCGAACGAAGGAACGACGACGATTCTCAGAAGCTCCACGAAAATTCTATATAGCAAACATTCCGTGGCACTGCAGTCGTCCAAATTTTTTAAATCGTCCGACAACTCTGAAAATTACTTCAAGATGAAGTACTAAGACCTTGAAAAACAAAATTTCGTAAAAACACAAACTTTCATCGATGAGTCTTCGAACATGAAACTCGATGAAATTTGTTCAACCCCTGAGAACGTCAATCTCGATTATTTTTGGAATTATCGCGCGAGTCGAAGAATCGGGGGTGGAGGTGAAATAACTCGAAACGTCCCATATAGACCAGTTATATCCTTTCAGCTGCGAGGATAACTCCAATTCCAATAACTCCCGTATACGTATATATAGCCCTAATGGAAAATTCGATTTTCGGTAATTGTCGTCGACGTTAATTGAGCCGAGGAGAATAAGCCCGAGGACATATAGAGGGTTCGGGTTGAGGGACTCGACGTGTCGAACGAAGAGTAAATATGGCGATTGAGCAATTTACCGAAACGCCTACGGCGTCTGAGTGAATCGCACGGAGACCGAAGGGAGTCGGAGCTACGAAGATCAGGACCGGTAAAACGAATTGGCACATTCGCGAGATGAAACTTACCCCCTCAAGGGTTCTCTTCGATCTCTCGTTATTATATCAATCTCACGATTCTTATATATCAATATTCGAGCTAAATTTCTCAAAATATAATAGAAATTACGAAAAATATAACGAAATATACAATTTGTTCAAATCTAATTTTCCGAAATAATTTTCTTATTATAAAAAAAAAATAATAATATTTTGTATACCTACTAAATGAAATATTTTTATGATAAAAATTTTATGATACAAATAAGATTTGACTCGTATAAAAAGAAAATTTTAGAAAAATGAAAATTAAGGAAAAGTTGCACGAAGATGTTCACTCTTTAAAAAGAGAGGGTGAGGATTTTTGTTTCGCGCTATTTTCTTTTTTTTACAACATCTAGAAGCATCTCGGCTCGTTGCTAGACCGTGTAATGTCGCCGTTTTCATACGAGCTCGTCGGATTCGCGAAAAGGAGTCATTAGCCTACGTTAATGGTGGCATTCAAGCCTCTGGCACCTTTGACCCTGCCGGAAACCACGCGATTGCTGCCGTTGCCGGTGCAGCAGCTTTACTCAACGTACCGTGAAATCTACGAAGTCTCGACCGCACACCTTCGCGACGAGAACCCATTCGTCGACCAGTTTGCTCAAGCAGATGGGAAACCGTCGACGATATATACGTCGACAATTTTTTTTTTCTTTTTCTTATCCCACTCTCTTCCCTTTATCCGCACTCGCCACACACAAACACAAACTCACGCATTCATCCGCAATGTCACGCGATTATTTTCTTCATCCTACTTTTGGCGAGAGCGTGAATAATGAATCAGGGAAAAACAAGCCTGCAGCATCTTTCATCTTTCGCCTATTCATTTTTTTATTTGTTTTTTTGTTTCCAAGACTCGATCGAAATCGCAAAATAAGAAAATACGACGGTCATTCGCTCGAGCAAATCCTCGAAAACAATTTTCTAATATCCGAATTATTGTTATGAAAAAATATCGTCTTGTTATCATAAAACAAATAATTATTATTTTATTATAATGATGATTAATATTTTTTTTATGAAGATAATTTTTGACTTGGAAAATTATTTTTTTACTTCTAAATTTAAAAAATGAAATAATATTTTGTTATTTATAAACGACATGAAAAAAAAAACAACGATAAGAAGATAATATTCCACATGATTTTGGTCGTCAATTGAAGAAAAGCCTTTTTTTCTCGACCGAGGTATCTTTTCGCGTCATAAAGATAAAACAAAGGAACGAGATAAAAGCGAGGGAGGTTTTATCGTATTCGATTAAGATCCGTGAGTGAGCGAATTTTTCCGTCGCTCCTGGGGATTCCCTAGCAATCTCGTAAAGTAGCCCGTTCGTTGATTCCAGGCATGGAAACAAATGTCAGGGGTGGACGAAAAAAACATAAAAGAAAAGACAAACAAGAGAAATCGGAAGAATTATCGCTATACAATTTTTTTGTTTTCGTGATAAAAAGAAAAACAAAAATTCTTATCTTTATCAATGAGCTTACTTCCGTCTTTCGAGGCTGCGAAGCTTTCGATTGGTCGACATTCACTCGAACGAGCGCATCGAGCCGAGAAAAATTCTCGTCGGCCGAGACAAAATGGAAATTGGAACCAAGATCGAAGACGCGAAAAGGACGGTGTGAGATAACCGCGAGGATGAATTTTAAACAGAAAGGACAGAGAACCGGAACCGGAAGTAACGAGAGGGATGGCAGGCGACCCTCGTCGACCGCACGAGAGCGACGTCGCGCGGCATACTGGCTCGTCCTCGAGGTATTTCGCGTCTGGGTAGAAATAGGGGGAGCAGTCTCGACGAACTACGTCGACGCGTACGACGTACTACCCATATATTCTCTATATCTACGTCTAGATTCGAAATCTCCAACAAACCCGACGAAACGACTTCACCGGGGAATCGATCGTTTCTGAGAGCGAGAGGAGGGCGAACTTGAAGTTTCAAGCGAAAATACAACAAAATATAATACGTTGTACAAGTTTATCAGCTCGCAAATTTTAAAATAATAAAACCTTGTGAAACGTCGATCGAGAATGTTCGTGGTAAAATTCTCGGGTGGTTTTGAAATTTTCACGAGCAAGACCTGAAAATTGTTGCATTTGAGAAAATGTGATAAAAGCTCGATTTGATAAGAATGTTGATTAACGATGGCCTGGATAATACCTTTGTAGCGAATACAGCGATAGCAGAGGGAGAGTGCACGACGAGGGAGAGAGCTGACACATTACGTTATGTTCGTGTTATTTTTGTTTAATTAAATGGACAAAATTGACATGTACTTTCGTGATTTAGTCGCATCACTAGGTTTTGTTTAGCATACTTCCCACAAAAAGTACCGCTCGCCGCGACGGTCGATCGACTACTCGCGCGGGCGAGTGCCGGCCTGGACCGGTAACCTCTCCCCCCCTCCACTCGGAGCCGGCGCGCCGGCGCTTCGCGCACGCGGCTCTCACGTTGACTATCGCTATACACCGGCTACTACGATGATGATAATGATAATGATTATACTCCATGAATACAATATGTTAAAACTCATGAATAAATATAGTAAAATATTTATCATTATTACTATTAATTAAAAATTATGAAAATCGTGATTTATACGTTAATTTTTACTCGACGCGTCTATTTTTTGGATAATTATTCGCGTTGAGACATCGACGGATGATTTTCCAATGAATGAATTATAATTTGTGAATGAATTAATTATTTGGCAAATTTGCCTCCTCGAGGACTTTTTAATTAAAAAAGTTTATCAATGGATATTTTATTTTCTATGAGCAACACGAGAAACGTCACGAGAGAGAGAAAGAAAGAGAGAGAGAGAGAGATTACGACAAGAAAATAGCTTCGATAACGACGGTACGTAAAAGGATTCACGTGAGATTCCACAGGTGCAAGGACATGCTACATGCATCTTTCTCGACGCGACAAGGAAGCATCGCAGTCCTATGTACGACCGAGAAGTCTACAGGCAAATGCCCCATTGCCTCGTGAGATACGCGAGGATCTTTCCCACGTGCCACGCTTGGAATTCCTTCTCGAATATCGGATTAATCGAAAAAGAAAATGATGAAAATATTCTAAAGAATTTACGAAAAAAATAATTTTACCCATTGTCGAATAATAATAAATGATAAAACGGAGATAATTAATTATTTACATATTTTGAAAACAAAATAACTCGCCACAGTTATTTGTTGGCTGAAAAATTATTTTTTACGATACAGTTATAGCGCGTGGCTTCCGCATGGAGAAATTTATCGTCGTCTGACTCGCGTGCCATCGCGCCGATAGTTCGCGATACTAAAAGCCTCTCTACAAATATATATATATATATATATAGATAAAAGCAGTAATAATCTCATGCGAGTTCTCGCTCGAGATCGCTCTAATTGCCGTGACGAGAGACTCTATCTGGAGTAATAGAAAATGAACGAAGCGTCGAGAAAACCTCCTTCGAGGATCTGGTCTCCTATGTCCCTCCCTCCTCTCTCTCTCTCTCTCTCTCTCTCTCTCTCTCTCTCTCTCTCTCTCTCTCTCTCTCTCTCGAAGCATACGAAAAAGTTGAATATTAAGATACGCGTGCATCGTGCATAAATAATTCAACTTCGAGCAATAAAAATCATGAGCTAATTCACTCTACTAATTAACAACGAATATCTATCGATTTTTCGAACGAATTAGCGTTCGAATCGGTTGAAATTTCATTGAACGATTATTCGCGATTATTATATTTGTAATATTTAATCATCGATTAATTGTATTTTCATTTTTTGCAAGTAAAATCGTGCACTTTTCTGGCAGCTTTTTCAGGATCGAGGCCAAGAGCACGACCGGGCGATGATGTTATAGTCGCAGACTCGAACGCATCGCGCCGAGACCGCGAATTGCATTGCAAGTGCATCACTGTACTGTTCGTTGGTGCAACGGCCGTTCCGGCCCGGAGGACCCCTCGGTAATTGAATGTGTGCGCGTGTTCCGCGCACCGGGTTGTAACTAACACACGTACGACCGATTTATAGCACAACTAGTCACAATGCTGATTCCATAACTAGTTACGTTTTGTATTCAGCGGTGTGAATATGAGATCTGTTGTACGATAATTCATAGAAGTTACGATCTCATAAAAACAACAACAACAACGAAAAAAAACAACATTCGCAAATACCAAATAATAAATTATTAATCAGAAAACAGAATTTTCTTTTAAATTGCCAATTGTATTTAATTAAACACGATCACTGTTTAATTAATTATCATTATTTCAAATTATAATCAATCTCGTTAAACTACAGATAAAGAATGCTGCTATAAAATAAATTCGTGTAACGATCGAATCAAGAATAACCTTGATAATTAATAATTGATATTCCTAATTGTATATCTATGAAAAAAATTAAAAATAAAAAATAAACAAAATTATCGAGTAACGAAAATAACGATCGTTCCGCGTCAACTCCGAGTGATCGATCGGATTAACATCTTTCGGTAGCGAGACGCGACGTCTCGGCGCATAAACTGGGATTCGCGTGACTTTAATCGTCGGGTGGGACGAACGAGGTGTGATTTACACGAAGATTGGAAACGAGAAAGGAAAAGACGTTTCGACGTCTCTATCGGCTCGATCGACGTTCGGTCGCGACGAGAGAAGCAATCGTCCCGGATACGAGGCCTACGTTTAACGCGCATTAACGATAAACGATGATTCCGGTAGAAAGATCGCGACGAAAAGTGGGACTCTCTGGACGATACGACTTTCGATCGGTCGACTCGACGGGTCTTCTCTCTTTTGTCCCGTAGCGTGCAACGCGCGCAGCATCGTCGTGCGTAGACATTCATGCCGAATGCTTTATAATACTTGAAAGAGTATTCGCAAAGGGGCCGAGTGGCTCGCTCGACGAAGACGTTGAATTTCACCGACCTGAAAAATACGAGAGAACTCACGAACGACAATCTCTACCCCTCTTACCACGTAACGACGAAGAACTTTTTTTCATCAAGGATAACGAGACGAAAATATGTCCGAAGGGGCCGCCAATTATTTCGTGCGCACGAATTCCTGCCGAATCGTGCGGAAAAAGAAACGAATTGGAGCGACGAAAGTCCTACTTCCGGCTTTTAATTAGAATTATTTTTTTATCGACGCGTCGAAAAGTTATCGATGAAGATTTATCGAAATACGAAAATTATTTATCGCGCTTGATCAATTTTATATTAATTATAATTATATTGTTTTTTTTTTGTTGAAAAATGTCCGAAAATGTATTTTCTTAATTTCTCTTCTACGACATTCTTACCTCCCTAGAGTGTCCTTTGAAAAATCCTCAACTACAGCTACAGCCGAAGAAGTCACGACGACCATGTTGATCGTTACGAGGCTCGTATCCCATATCTCGTGGATTATCCCGAATGTAGAAAATCCCTCGAACTTTTCGCGAAGTTTAGCCACGTTTTCGTTAACTCACATAAAGAGATAAATAAATCAATATATATATATATATATAAATGCTTAATTTCGTTCGTGACGAGAAATTACTTCCTGGTCACGATCCTCGTCCGATTCTCCGAGGGTTCGTTGCACGTTCGATACGTAATATAAAGGAACAACACAAAGGAGATCGGATCGAAAACCGAAATGGCCTGGGCTTTAATTAAGAGTTGGCCCTTCGTTCTCGTTCTCCAACGTAGACCAAACGACGAGGGGCCTCTATGTTAATCGCACGTCCGTCGAAGTTTCGTACGAGTCCCTCGTTCGTATATCCTCTCCAACGTTTCGAACCACCCCCTCGTTCCGCCACTTTTTAATATTCATCGACTCGTCGTTTCACAACGACGCAATTTCCCACATTTGCACAAAATTCCTTCCGAATTTTTCACTCAGACACGAAATACCGAGTCTCGAACTTCAAATCATAATCACAAATCCCTCGGACAGCGTTCACTTCGTTTCGAAAAATTCTATTCTATCGACTCGTTATCGTATGCAAAAAAAATCCACATTCTTTCTCACCCGACGAGATTAATAATTTTGATTAATTCATCGACTCGTAACTCGCGAATATATATTTTTTGATTTCCTTCTTTTTTCTCTTTTCTTTTATTTTCTCGTGAAACTCAGGATCGCGCGGTTTTCCGTAACGGACGAGAGCCTCGACGGTCCGAAGGACGAGAGGACGAGGATGAGACTGAGGACGTTGGAGCGAACGAGGTTTCGTGCTCAAGTTTGCCCTCTCTGTGGTCGCTGCTACTGACCGGCCCGACGCGCGCGCGTTCACCTGCCCGAAGAACCGAGGCAACACCGGGGGATTTAATACGAGGAGTTTCCGTAAGCGTTGCAACGAACGAAGGAGCTCTCTCGTATATTCGTGCCGAGATGCACGCGCGCTAAGATATGTTCGCGTCGAGCACGTTCCTCGTGAAATTCTCGCTGTGATACGAGAGAACTCGACGTAGAGGCAAATAAAGCGCGATGCTCTCGTGCGATTTACGAGTATTACGCGCGTACGTCGCGAGAGAAGGACGTTACGTGCTTCTGCTTACGCGGGAAGCTCTTATTCAGGCGTTGAACGAATTTTATTAATTCTTATCATTAACTCGAACGATGGATTGTCAATCGTCGATGAAAAAAAATGAAAAATATTAGGACGTTTAATAAGTTGTTTCTCTTGGTTTTAAATCGCACGATACGCAATGTCTTTGCTTTTGAATAATTTCTAATGTTTTCAAGCGTTTAGAAATTGTCGTGTGATCAACCGCCCGTGAAAGAATTCAGCCAGGGCTTAGACTAGGTCCCGATTATTTTTCCCTCACTCTATTAGGGGCCTAACAGGGCACCCGATCAGGTCCCTTGCGGGCCGGTCACACTTTGTCGATGAGGGCCTAAACAGGGCTATTAATCAGGGCCCGGCTGGTTGCCTCAACAGAACCCTGCCAGAATAGAAACGAAGCCATGAAGCAACCCTATTACTGCCCTATAATTGCCAGCTTTATTAGTGGCTATGTATCAAGCGAGATGTTTTGCAATAATGAACACAATTTTTCCGAATAAAAATGAATATGTATATATATATATATATATATATATATATATATATATATATATATAAACATATATATATTGTATATGAATTGATCATATACAATTGTATACAAAAATTGACCCGATAGAATTGTATATATTTCTATGTAAACGTATAGAAACATATACAATATCTACAACGTACATATACGTTGGTAGATAAGCACTACTCAACATGTTACATAAGAGTGTGCTTGCCAGCGCAATCGGGAGACAAGTAACGATTTTCTTCATCCTGCTCACGTCTTTATAATACCGGTGGACGACGGGTGCGCTTGCGAGAAAGCGCGCGGCCATGCGCCACCTGCTGGCCGTGAGCGAAGCTACACGCTCATTTTTCTGTCGTACTTATGGCTTATATCTATGTCGTCTCTTTCTATATATCTATATGTATGAAGTTTACAAATTATGTATTGATGCAATATATATATATATATATATATATATATATATATATTTCATCAATACATAATTTGTTAACTTTTAATAAACAATCTTTTGATTTACATGCTTCCATACGCGAATAAAACCAAAGAAAACTATGTCTATATCTAATGATATATGAAGCCATATAAAGATGAAGCCATATATATATGTACAATTATTATGTATTTCAACATAAAATAAAAGTACTCATATACAGTCATATACAATTTTATATACCGTAAATAAAATTAATTATATAACTTCACTTAAAATTTTTGTATAACCTAGTGTTTTACCGAACTATAAAATTGTTTAAATAACTTTGCAAATATTGTGTGCTCTGCAATAACTGCTGCCTTGATGAATCCCTTTTGGGCCCTTATCATTTACCTCGCTACGACCTTTTTTGAATAAATAATCCAACCCTGTTATTTTCCTGTCGGGGCCTAGTCCGATTGTGTTGTGGAAATCCCTAGTAGGGAATCCATATTTAAACCCTGATAGGCCCCGATTTTTGTTATGGCTGCCCTACTAATTTCTTTCACGGGCGTTAATGATTCTGTAAATTTTTTATCTTGAAAAGGTTTTTTTATTTTCAACATGAAAATCATTATTTTTGAAGCGTCGAAACCAATTTCTGTATGTTGTTTTCGAGAGAGCATGTTCGCCGTACGTCTCAACAAGAATTATGTGTGTTTCAGTCTTAGATTTTAAAAAAATAAAATAGTGGAGTAGAATTCTTCGCAAATATTATTTTTTTGACGCGAGGTTCGACATGTTTAAGACTATAAAAAAAAGTTATTTACATTTTGGCGATATGACGTACATTGAATTTCAAGATTGCTTTAAACTACAGTTCTTGGTAAAGCCTTCTGTTGGAAAACGTCGGAAGTTTATTAAACGTTCTAATAATTTGTCAAAAACAAACGATTATTTTTTTAAAGAAACATCGTTTCATTTCGATCAAATATATCTCGTCTTTGTCTTTATTTTTTTTGTTTAATTTTCGAAAGAAATATTATTAGGACCGAATAGATATTCGCATGCAAATTTCCATAGATTTCTATTTTAATGCAAATACATTTTCATCCTCGACTAAAGTATGCGCGAGATTTAATGAACTTTCCAGACGAGCGAACGCGCGTTTCTTTTACGGATGAATGATTGGCGTTGATTATTCCTTAATTATTTTCACGATTCGTTTTAGAAATTATTCGTACGATTAATATTATTATTATTATTATCATCATCGTTCGTTGAACAATTGAATAATTGGATCGTAGGATTTATTTCGCCTATACCGCGTTTTGTTCGAGCGTACCAATGTCCTAAAAAAATATAAAAAAAAGAAGTCGGCGTTCGTTGTCTCGTCGAATTAATCCTTTCGGTTTCAGGGTTAAGGATTTTCTGTGTCACACGGTCGGGCTTATTTTTTCTCTTTTTTTTTCTTCATTTTTTTTTTCTTCCATTCCTTTTCGCTCTGATCCGTCTCGACGCGCTCTGATCCCTTATCTCGAAAAATCCTCGTACACGAGTCGCTAGTTACTAGTTCACGGCCGGAACTAACACTTCGTTTCAGACACCGTTCCCGGAACATTAATTTCATATAATGCGCTCTTAATTTATTTTTATTCGTCCTGTACCCTGCAACGCGAAAAAATAGAGGTAGGGGGAGGATGGATGATATCGAAACGGTAAATGAGAAAGGCATTGTAAGCGTCGCGATCGAACAACGAAGAAACTTTATTGAAACTAACACGATAGAACGTCGAAGCTCTACGAAGTAAAGAAAATCGAGACGGTGTGTTTCGATCTTCGAAACGATCGTTTCGATTTTTTTTCATCAATTAATAAATAATTGTACCCTCATTAAACGATGTAAAAACCGAGATGGATAATAATTCGTATCGAATTACGATTTCATCGTGTCTCGACTTCATCAATTTCATTACAAATCCTCCTCCCTCAAGCTTCAAACTCCTCTCGACTTTACCGCCCTGAAATCAATTTTATATCTAATTACCATAAATTAACAGATCGTAAATCGATCTCACTCGAGAACAATTAATAATCTCGTAAACGTAATTCCTAACTCTAAAGATTTTTTGTTTAAGCCCTGACCTGCCCCAACCTGCGATAGCTCGACGCTCGAAAAGCGATAAAAATAGCACGGAGAATGGCATCGTCCGGCCAGAGGCGGTCATTGCTGGCCGCGTACGCTCGTGAAATGCTAATCTTACGATCGTTGGTTCTCGAGAGTTGTTGATGTTTGCGAAAAAAGCACGGAACGTGTCACTCTTCCACGCTCCTAATAAATTCGATAGGACGAGGAAATAATCGGAAATAATCGATTGGTGGAAAAATCGTGAAAATTGAGAGATTGAAAAAAAAACGTGACGTTAGCACACACGTATGCAAGGGTCGACGATCGGCCGACGGACAGGCCGAGAGAGAGAGAGAGAGCGCAATTAAAAGGTCGTTAATCTCCTTCACGGATGGTGCACGCCCGGCTCGTGGACGAGACCACGAGAATAGAGGGAAACATCGAGAGGGAGAGAGAGAAAGAGCGAGAGAAAAGATGACGATCTCTCCCTTTAGCAGAAGCCAGAAGCTTCCTCGCCAATGTCTCGCAGCAGCTTCTTTATACGCTTTTATATTTATATGTATATATGTATGTTGCATCGTTTTTGCTCGTTTCTTTTTTCGTCCCTCGGATGCTTCGGGCCTTCGAGTCACACTCTGAATGCTACGAAACTCGTTCACCATTTAAATACCGGTTGCTCTCTCTCTCTTCTTCTTCTTCTTCTCTCTCTCGTCTTCTTCTCTCTTCGTCTCTTTTTTCTGGACACGTAGGACGCTCACATGCTTAGATAATAATTATGAGAGAACTATTACGATTTTTTCTTTTCACGGCGGGACGAGTTTATAAATATGCCTATATAAACGACATGATTGATAGAATATTTCAGGTACAATCTCCGATCTGCATATTTCTCGGTGCCTTCGAGAAAAAAATAATTTAAAGTAAAACGGTAAAAAAAGAATCGCGATGGTAAAAAAATTGGAAATTTGATTCGAACGAATGATTTTTGTTTGTATTTAAAATAGCGATAAGGAACGTTGATCGTATGATCGATGGGATTTTAAATTGCTCGTGGTAGGTCTAAACGCGCGACGATCTCCCGACGAATCGTGCGAATAAAATAAAGAACCGTATTAAGATCGAAAAAATAAACAATATCGAAAACTATGCGAGAGAATATTAATATCCTTTCCAAAGCCTCATGAATTAAATATGTAATGACACGGACGCGGTTGGCGATCTTATCTCGACGAATATATATATTTCTGCCACAAATCGATTGACGGATCCTCTCACGGTTCTTCTAATCTCGAAAATTCGAGGAAATAACGACCGAGGTCGATCTCATCATTATTTTTTCCAACATTTCGTAAAAAATATTTTCGTCTATTCGAATTCCACGAATTTAATTACGAAAATTTTCATTCTGAATTAACCAGATTTTCAAATATTTGCGAATAATCTTTTCGATCGATCTATCGTCGATCTCGAATTAATCACTGATCTATGGTCGATAATTCCCTCGATCGAAAATCTTAGCCTCCTCTTGCTTGTTCCATTTCTCCATAAGATATACATTCTACCGAGGTAATTTCCTCTTACTTCGTAAAGTAGTTTAAAAAATCGTGAATTCCATAACGACCGCTCGCAAACAATATTACACGTCTATCGACAACAGTACTTGATTATACCTTATCACCGAAGATTAATACCCGTGCTTTTATTTCTCGCGTGGTTTTCTATCGTGTGCTGATTGATTCTGTCGAGAAGATGGTCCCTTTGATACACAGTTGTGATGCAAAGAGAGAAAAGGAATGAGAGAGAGAAAGAGAAAGAGAGAGAGAGAGAGAAACGTGCTGAGCGCTAATTCGAGGGGCAAGAACGATAAAGCTTAGATATATCGCCGACGAGGACGAGACGTATATATTTTATGAAAAGGTGGTAGCTGTGTGCACGGTAATTGCACACCGTGAACAAGGCGAGAAGCAAGTTCTATAGGAAACCATATATATATATATATATATATATATATATATATAAGCATGAAAAATAAGAATTGATATATAACTATATATATATATATATAAGCGATATGGAAGTGCGTGTACCCATTTGGAGTGTGCCACATGCCAACAACGTGAGACGCAAAGTGTCTCGAGGCGCAGAGGCGTGCCTCTCCATCCTCTACGAGAACGGAATTCTAATCAAATAATGTAACCCGAGGATGCGCGAGTGAGATACTCCTCGACGTATACACGTACGTAGATCGGCACGACGAGAAGACTGCCGGTGCGATCGTTAACACACATTATCCTCGTTTATACCCGTCTGCTTAGCGTATACGATATTATGATAAATCGCGATGATGCGTCGACGAAAAGAAAGAAAAACAAGATGCGCGTAAATATCGCGTAATAAGGTTAAAGTGTCTGCGAACTGTCTAACATTGTTTTAGGGTGGGGAAAAATTACGTTTGAAAAATGTAAAAAGAAACATATTTTGTTATTAATTGGAAAGAAATAATGACGATGACGCGATTATATTTTTCGTCAAATTTAATTTATGGTCGATGTTATTAGCTGTGATAAAATGAATGTCGTGACTAAATTTCTATTTAATGTAAATGGATTAAAAACGCTTTTATTACTTTCAGCACGCTTCGAAGTTTCGGACGGTCCGAGTTTTACGCAATAGTCGTGAAAGCAAAAAAAAAAAGAAGAAGAAGGTGGAGTAACCGAATTTCAGGGAGAGAACGAAACACGCGTGGATGAAGGAAGAGAAAAAAAAGAAAAGAAAATAAAAAACGCTGGGACCGGGCCTCGGGTGGTGCGTTTGCACCGGTGAACTGGACGGTATAACGGTGAGCGCGTCATCGTGTATATACGCTTCCTAAAGAAACTCGTTTCCTCGCAAAGACGGAACGGTTGGAAAGAAAGAGGGGCGGGGGGAAGAAAGGGGGAGAAAGAGAGAGAAAGAGAGAGAGAGAGAGAGAGAGAAACGAGACCGCCGAGTTTGGATCGTCTCGTAATTCCGAACGGTACGAGGTTTCGGGCGAAATTATTATTTTTTTGTTCCGACCTCTACTCGACTTCCCGACGGGTGTGCACAATTTTATCGACGCGCGAGATAAAAATAGACTCAAAAAATGAAAATAAAATAAACGTGATCGAAAGACACCGTGTTTGTTGCGTGTCAGTCAGTCGTTTGTCCATAATTTCCTATCAAAAGAGAATTTTATAATTTTTATGTCCGATCGTTGTTCACGTTATGGTCGATAAACGACACAATACCGTGTGAATCGATTTCAACGGTGTGCATAACATTAACTATGTTTATTGAGATTAATTAATTATTTGTTTTTAATTGAAAGATATAAATAGCTTTTTTTCATAGAAACGCTCAAGTTCATGACATTTCTAATTTGAGGGCGTCGAGAGCGAACGCACGTGGGATGGGAAGCCTACGGAGTGCAGCGTACACAAATAAGGCCTGACCGGCGAATGGATACGTAAGCTTGAAAAAGAACGAGTTTGCCGCATGAAGGGATTTTTAACGGGAACTTCAAGGACGAGGTTCATTCAGACAGAATAAAAAGAACCCCGTTGGGTTTGATGTATAAACACGCGAGGGTTATTTCTTCCCTTAAAATACACAAAAATACACATATACATGAGTGTATTACTATTTACTATGCGTTGGCATACAGCCGGTGCATTCGACTGCACCGCGTGGGACCTGAGAGAAAATCTATCCGGTAGAAACCTAAACTCTACGCATTCACTGCATGGATATCGCCGCGTGTAAGGCACGTGTCCTAAACCTAAACCAGTTTTCGTCAACGAGTCAAGTGCTTTGAAAATCCTATTTTGCTTTAAAAAAAGACTGCATGCGTTCTTTAACCCACCAGGAAGGTGACGGTTTGAATTTCAAAAATATATATATATATACGTATACATAGAAGGTATGAACACTCGAAAATAAGCCATTATACTATTAATTTCATTTCCATTCGAATGTTTCCTGCATATATCATAGCACCGTGAACACGTATGGTGAACCGTATATAAGTGACTTTAGGAATATTTATAGGTTGTGAATAACGGTATAAAATATTTTCGAGTGAGATTCTTTCCCGAGATGTCGCACGTCCAGTCCGAAGACGACGAACCGTAATCAACCGGGCGAACGGAAATTTGTATATCCCCGTAGCGAATATGTGTAGTTTCAAATGTCGATGGGACATGGATAAAAAAAAAACAATGTATGGAAAAAGATATTTTTATAGAGAGTACAATGTTGTGTATTTGTATATAAAATGTGGGTAAATGTATATACGCGCATGATCGAAAATAAACAATGAACTCAGGGTGGCTCTTCGACGAACTGCTCATGCTCGACCTACGGGTTTGAGGTTATACGAATGCTCGCGATCGAACGAGCATTTGCCTTTCGGGCACGTTATTCACCCGGAAAATCCAATAAAGAATTACGAGACACCGAAAGCCCGTGAATTAACCTGTCAGTGACGAGAAGCACCGGGGAAAAAAACTGTCACATCTATAACCCATCGCGACGTGTGACATGGATGGTTAACGTATCTCGGACTATCGAGAAGATTTGTATCGTCGTCGAAAAGTTTTTGAATGGTAGTACTCTTGAGAATTCAGTATTACGCGATGTTCGTCACATTCGAGATCTCAATTGAGGGTAATTCGGGGTAAAAATAAACATCGCGAGTTGACAGCAACCGAGTATGCTTGTTATATATGTCGAATACGTGCGTGGGAGAACTCCCAACGTGAGTTTCTCGGCGACGTTTTCGCTGTTCCGTGCGACGATGAGAAGTGACACACGTGAACAAAACACTCGAGCCGACAGGTCTTTAGAGACTTGATAATTATGTAACATTTGTCGTGGTAAATAAAGGCCTCACTTACCGCTTGTTTGGAGTGAAAAACCGTCAGGATAAGCAAGCACACACACACACCACAAACGTTACACTGAAGACTGTTTGATCGGGACTGCCGCTTGGTAGCGCTGCACTGCGGGCAGCTCGGCGGCTCGCCAGGCGACGGCAGCCATCTTCGATTTGAATTGATCGCGCGCGAGTGCTTTGTCGAGCGATTTTCGTGACTAAATACCGCCCACGTACGGATTTCTTACCAGAAAACTGACCCCGATTCGCTCAATAGTTACATCAATCTACGGTTTAGTCAACTTTTTTTCTTGCGATAGCTTCGTAATAATTGGGAAAAAGCGAATGAAAATTCAGACACTTAACCGACGCTCCATACGCGCACGACACAAGAGTACTCAACATTGACTAAACCCGCGGGCCACTGCCCACCGCGCATGACGGAAGTAACCACGGAAGTGACACAGCAGTCATCTTGGAATTCAATTGATCGCGTTTTCAGCGCGCGATTCAATCACGTAATTAAGGGATAATATATTCTACGAGCAGAAAATCGATTAAATATTGGTATTAATTATATTGAATGGATCTTTTTACATATAAAGACATTTAATAAATGTAAAATGATCCATAAATATAAAAATTGCGCTGTAATGGCCCGATAATTCTCTAGATAATATTGAATGAATAGGATTGTAAGGATTCCCACGACAGCTCATATGAATTCTCTTTCTCCCTCTGATTTAATATGCACAAAAAACTGGAACACAAATAGTGACAATTCTTTTTTCATCATCGAGTTCCCAGGAACGTCACGGCAGGCCATCGCTCGTTTTCCTTATTACAAAGCATGTTTCATCATTCACAATCACCTTCACCTCCATCGACAATTTCTTTTTATCACTTATAATTTACTTATATACGCTTGACATACGAACGCACAAAACAACCCTCGCGGTTACTAACGCCTACAGAAATTGATGAATAAATATAACACATATGGCAATGCGACTCAAAACGTGACGCGCGTACTGGAAAATTCTTATTTTATATATATTATATACGAAACTAAACATGACGAACAAAACAAAATCTGAAAGAATGGTACGAACGGGGATATTTTTGTATGGAAATGGTAACGCAAGCATATCCGCTTTTGGAGCGTTGATTCTTAAAAGTTCTCTGATTAAATCACACATGGATTAGTCGACGATATCGACGAAAACGTTTAAGACGCGATGCATTTATCTCGCAATCTTATCACTCGCGTGAACGCTTTTCTTATAGTTACTATATTATTTTATAATTTAAATACACAATCGCTCGTTAAATTTATCCTCCTCTTCTCGCATCCACGAGGATTTAACACGGTGGATTACGGACATTCTCGCAAGCTGTGCACTCGATCGTAAATAATGGCGCTTATCGATATATCGTCGGAAGAAAAAATCGTAAGTTTTGTTTCTTCATTTTCTTAAAAGGTGCGATATTTTTTATACACTGAGACGTAGAATTATAATCCACGAGTTCTCCCATAATCTTTCATTAAACACTCACATCATTTCTTGCCTCTCGTGCTCGATTTATCTTAAATACCTATTCAACCATCTTTCTCTCTTCCAATCGATATCTGGTATTCAATAAAAACGTTTTACCTACAGCTTAACGCAAATACGATAGTTTGTTGTTTGCTTTGTTTATTTTTCTCGTCTCGCACTGTTGTAATCTCACTTAGGACGTGATCTGCTCGTCGATACTTCAGGCAGTATCGCGTCATCAATTCCACCTTTGGAATATTTTGTTATAAACTTCGTTCTCTCTCTCTCTCTCAGTGAACGGCGGGTGACTCGGAGAAGATATGAATAACGAATGTGCTCTTCAAGAAAGTGATAGCATGGCTAAAAAACGATGCCTTTTCTCCATAAACGGGGAAAGTCATGAATGCTCTGTACTTTTTAATATTTGTTCTTGTTTTCTCGCTTCGGACCGTCTACGGAAGAATTTTTAGAAGGTGTGCGCGTTGCGACAAATTCCACAACCGAGAGCGAATTCTTCACCGGTTGGGGGATGCTTCACGTGCAACGGACACTCGTCGCCCTCGAGCTGCTTCCCTTTCGGTCCTGGAAATATTAAAAAAAACAAAGTGTTTGTTTTTTTCTTTGCTCGAGCAAAAAAACGGCTGTAACCGAACGGCTGTATCGATCGTAATTACCTGCTGGACACGAGGGTAACTCGCTCTTGAGTATATTGGTGACGTGTTGGAATACGTCGTGGCAGGGGTTGCAGAAGTGTGTCGTACCGAAGCAGAAGAAGACGGCTGTCGAGCAACAGTAACGACATTTGTACTCGAGGAAGTCAGCTCCGTGCTTTGGACACATCTGAGCCCTTGCCACGTCGCTGCAGCCACCGCAAACCAGCTCGGTGGGGTCGAAAGACTCGCCGCCGAGCTGGGCGTCGCATCTAGCTTCGCCACCATAATAAGCCTTTTGGCATTTATAACAAACGTAATAGGCATAACGATCCATCGCGTACGAGGCTGGATCTTGATAATAACGACCACCTGGAGTGGTAACGGCATCGGCTCTGCAGAAAAAATTACATACACATTTATTCCTACGTTACAGATAAGAAAAAAACAAATTTGAAATAGAAAATTTCGACTTACTTGTGCAAACCCTCGTACTCCAATCTCATAAGCGCCTTTCTTTTCACGTCGGCGTAAAGCTCTTTGATGCTCGCTAAATGTTCCATCAGTGTTGGATGATCCATGGGAACTTTGCAGATCGGACACAGCGAGAAGCCAAAAGTTATTCTAGGTCCTGCCCACATTTTCATGAGGACACTTCGACAACAGTGAAGATGAAATACATGACCGCATTGAAGCTGAATCGCCGGGGCGCAAGACAACGCCTCGGTGAAACAGATCATACACATATCGTCGGCGTCTTGTTTTAAATCAGCGACCGGCGTGCATCTGTGAAGACAAGGCAAACATGCTTTTTCACTTCGGACACCACCGCATATGTGACCACAGGAATGCGTCTTGCTGCAAGCATTTTTCGCATGTTCCTGACAATCGTGATCCGAGCAGATATTTCCAATCGCCAAGAGTCCGGTGTTTCCCGTTGTTCCACAAAAACGACAAACACCGGACGAAGCACCGATAGGTTTTTTAGGCGAACCGTCCCGGAATTCGACGAGAGCTTTGAGTGTTCGACTATCTGCGAGAGCGAGAATCCAGAATAATTTTGTTCGCCCGCAACCTTCGTGAAGATCAACGCGAATGGCTTCCTCCTCTTCCTTGCAGACCTGACGAGCGTGCATTCGCGTCCGACGATGCAAATGAAGAACTCGATCGCAATCGGCGCAAAGGTTGCCACAAACGTTACATTGTATTATGGCGGTTGTCTTGCCATCGTCGTGATTGCTACAAGTTGGCTGTGAACGAGCAAAAATAATCAGCGATGCGTAAAAACAAAAAAGACGAAAGATTTATTAATTTATGGTAACTTTTCTGATTTTCTCCATGCGAAAAACGCACTCTTACCCGCGGTGGAGGAGGTTGACCGTCCATTGTGTTCCATTGCCCGGAAGACAGTCTCTCGACGTGATCGGAGTCCAAAACACAGAGGGAGGAAAGAGCGAGCCAAAGGGTTGGCGTACGCAAACACTCCGTCGGATCTCTGCTTTTCTCGTCCAATCTCGTTAAGTTTAAGATATTTTCGGCTATCGCAGCTTTCGTCACAGCTGCCCAAGCATCCGAGAGCTTACCCTATAAAAAGTGATGTTAAGAAATTTAATAATTCATATTTTTAGAATTTAAAGCGATGGAAATAAAAAATCTTGTACTTACCGAAGCCATATCCTTCAAGAGCTGTATGATAACCTCGGCTAGTTTACGAGTCATGCATCCTCTTAGCCACCATCTCGGGCCAACGAAACTCTTCGGATGAATACTCGTAGCAAGAGAGACGGTCTGCAGAGCTTTGCCATTGTTTTCCTTGGCTTTTAGCTTTACCTGTACCGACAGTGATTTAGCGATACAACTCAAAAACACATCGAGAATCCCTGGCGAATGTTCATCAAAATCATTGGATTGAGCGTATCCACTGCTAGCAACGGAAACGATGCTGAAATCCGAGGGTGGCAGTCTCTCGACGTTCACAACGTTGGCCAAAGTTTCGGGCTTTATTTCTGGCAATATTCTACGAAGCAACGATGTTACTTGACGCTGTACACGGGCTGATCCCGTGTGCAAGAGACTCAACAGATCTTTCAGCAATCCATATTGATGAGACAAGTAATTTCTGCCAACTGCACTGCCACTCAACGCGAGTACCATCGACAACATCTCGAAGCAATAAGTGTCAGCAGCTTTTGGCAAATCACTATTATCGCTGAGCAAACTGTTTGCAGGGGTTGGAGAACACAGAAGAGTCTCCCATTCCTCGCGCAATCGTATACTCTCTTTTCTTATAGCTTGTACGATGTGAGTACAAACTTGCTTCTGCAAGTGTGTCAATTTACTCCGACTGAAGAGAATACCGACCATATGCTCGCGAAGATCATGACTGTCCTCGAGTTCGTCGTTACTCGCGTCAGCGGTTTCCATAGCTTGTTGCTGTTCGCCTTGGATTAATTTCCCGAATACCTGAGACGTTATCAATCGGAAGACTTTTAATGTCTCCGCTTCGCAATTTCTCTGCTGTATCGTAGCCGCGTTTAATTGTTTCCCGATCTTTAATGGTTCACCCTCAATCTCACCCAAAATTCTTATCTGACGCACTCTCAAAGAATTGTCAGGGCCTTTCAATTCAAGGGTCACTACGACATGACGTGGATCTATTATAGGACAATTCACCCATCCGGCTGATCTGTTTTCGATCTCAACGAGCCGGAGCTTCGCCATCTCGTCGACATTCGCACCAGACTGGAAAGTTACAGTGGATACCTTATGCTGAAATAATAATTTTTATTACAGTTGAGATTTTTAAATAAAACACATTATTCAATAAAAATTTAGATACAAAATAAATCGTATTTACTGTTAAATCGCGACAATTATCGATGTGAATATAGACCATACGAGGAAACGTGTGAGCTCCACAGATAATAGTGATAGTTTTCGTTTTATTTCGATCCTCGTCGCCGGATTCCCAAAAAGTTTCCGTCGAATTGTCGGTGAGATGTCCGATCATTGCCTGTCTGCTCGAAGCTTTAATATCAACGCCTGATGTTAAATCTCTGAGTGCTTCGACACTACTCGTTATCTGTTGAGAATACGCCGACTGATGACTCTCGTGCATGCTCATCGTAACGTCTTCCTCTTCCTCCGAGCGGGATAGAATTTTACTAATGTTACTGAAAACGTGGCTACGATGAAGAAACATATGATCCGCGGGTGTAAATCGTATTCCCCAGCATCTGACGGCAGCTTGTTGCAGAGGCGATCCAGGTGGTGGCAAAAGCATTAAATCAGCGATAGTTTGCAACAACGTGTGAAATGCGGTTGGTAGAGGATTAGCTGCTTCGCCGGCTATCACCAAATCGCTCAGAGGATGCTCGCACACTCCGGTCGTGTCCTAAGAAAAATATTTTGAATACAAAAACTAGGAAAAAGGAATCGAATATGATGGAATTTACATACATGATCGTCCTTTCGTTCAGCTCTGTTGTCATCGTCATTGACGTCCAAATTTTCATTGCCAACGGGCGTCAAAGACCCCACGAACCACCACAAAAGATCGTGCAAACAAATCGGTTGAGTCACGCTTCGCAACAGCCAGTTAAGCGCTTGCATGGCGTAAACTCGACACGCGGCTCTTCTCAAAGCTTGTTTCATTGCCAACTGCAGGTGTTGGAGATTATGTTGTTGAAGAACGAAAAGCATGACTGGTCTCATGAGTATCTCGACCCTGTCGTTCGTAGGAACTTCGATCTGACTCGTGGAAACGATTGCCGACTGGTCCATCGAAGGCACCAATTTCTGGAGAGCCGCCGATGGATAGCAGAGAAGCGATGAGCCTGCGTCTGATGTACAGAAATTCATGATATCAGGATAAACAAAAATGAAATAAATCAATCTAGTTTTAAGTATTTTTTACGAGGGTTCTTTACCGTTGTTCATCTCACTGCTACTGTTGTTTCTCTTGCGCATCATGACGACCCGTCCATCGTTACTATTTTTCGCCCATGGGGCACCGGTCGACATTGAAACTGATCTGTGAAACATTCCACGACCTTTTCCGCCGTCGCTGTCGCTATCGCTCATCGGGCACTCCGATAAAGGCTGTAAAAGAAATCTCAAGAACGTGACGACTTGTTTTCGGGAATTGATTGATACTTTGTCAAGAATAAACACAATATCGTCTCACCCTTCCATTCGCGCCGACAAAAGCGTTATATCCATCATAAGGATTCTGCTGACCATTCTGTCTTCTCAGCGTCTCCTCGTAATATCTATCCTCGTTGCTCTGGGAGTGATGAATCCCAAGTGCCTGAAGACACTGAAATGGTCCGGTAGGTGGAAACGGTCCAGCCGCTTCCGGTGGACTGTAATTCTCAGCAACGGAAGACAGTGTCTGCGAGGGTCGTCTCTGCTGTTTCGGAATATTCAGACCCGAGGCACTCGAGAGATCGAGCAGAAACATCGCATTGTTTTTCATGACGATGTGAGTCTCATTGCCACTAGGGCTGCTGATAGGTGACAAAAGACCCTTGTTCGCGGCTCCTTTTCTTCGAGAAACATTACCGATCAGCTTTTTCCCAAGTTTGTTCTTTCTGGCTTTTAAATAATTGTCCCGGCAAGTGTCGCATATCAGATACCACGCTGTACCACTGAAATCATCATCGCCGCAGTTTCCAGCCCAACCGGAGAAGTAATTGCCCCCGCTGTTGTATCCCATGCCACCCGAGTGCCAGCCACAACCCGGATGCATCATTTTCATGTGATAAGTCACGGGATGTGGAAACATCAAGCCGCAAAGTTCGCAAGTCGTTTTCTCTCGCTCACCGGCTAGACCGCTCGGACTCTCGACGTTCGGTGGATTGCTTCCACCTTTGCCAACGAATTTCCACCATTCCTTTTTCTTCCTATTAATCTTTTTTTCTCTCTCCTTGACTTTTTCATCGCGATTGTTCGATTTCTCCGGAATCGGACGTTTGATCATTTTCATCGTAGCTAATTGAGATATCGGACTCGGTAGAACGGTCTGTTGCTCGATTGCCTGAAGACAATTGCTGCTCAGCTCTTCCCAGAGGAAAACGAGACTCTTGAGCGCCGGTGGCAAAATAGCGACTGTGTGACACTCTGGGAGGGATGTCAATTTTCCTCCGGCCTGGACTTCTTCCTTAATCGTCGTATCTTGTTTTTTACGATTTCTGTTCGCATTGGCATTCGCCGCTGAACGAGTTAGAGTCTCGAGGGTACTGGGTTGAATGTGCAAATAATTCCCAGCATTCGTCACCTCGACCGAGTGTCTCTGACGCGCTCGCTGTTCCCTCGTAAGTTCTTCCTTGTGCTTGTCGCTCGACTGGACGATCGCCTGTCTCGTCACTACGAGAGCTCCTTGCTTCGGCAACGTAGGATGAAATTTAAGAAAACTTGCACAGGCCATCGCATCGTGAACGACACCCTCGTGCCAGAGGAAAGCTGCAAAAACGGCTCTTAGGCATTCGGCGACCGACGGACTGACGGCTTCTTTGACTTTGTCCTTGCTGAGATTCAAGGCTCGTCCGGGATTTGGTGATTGTTGAGTGTTCGCCGGTGAAATTGCTCGTTTTGTTCGCGTTTTAGGGGTTTTCGGGTGTTCCCGTCTCGTCGTTAATTTAGGCGAGTGATGCTCATCCTTCGTCCCCGATGTGCCGATGCTGAAGTGACCCTTCATCGCAGTCGCTGCGCTTTCCGGACTCGTTTGCGTCTGGGCCTGAGACACTTTCCTTGGACTGTCCTGTGAATCCTGCGAGCAAATAATAATCCTGAATTTGTATTTACTCTTTGTTTTTTATAATTTCGTTGAGAACTTTTGATCGCGGTTTCTTACACTTCTATCCTTTCTCGGCGTGTCCGGTGGACTCGCTATACTGCCATCCGATCTCATGTGTAACGAACTGCAGCTAGGACTCGGCGATAGATCTCGAGTATTGGCGGTCGTGCTTACACCACTCGGTGACTGTGATGGATCTCTCGTGAGACTACTCACTAAGGCACTTGTGTCGCTCTGAGTCGAGCCACGACGATGGGACGTTGCGCTATCCATCATCCCACCGGATACTTTTGCAAATAAAATTCCAAGCAATTATTCAAGCTGATCGTCAGATTTTTAAACTGGAATAATTATCGATAATTTTATTTTTAATTTACTTTAAAGAAGTACATGATCCTTGTAACCCGTGATTAATTTTTATCGATCACCACCGTTTGTTACCAACTATCGCATACGATATTTTACTCTCAATCTATAAAAATCTAATCTATATAAAAATCGAACATTTTTCCAAAGTCTAAAGATCATGTACTGCCCGGATCTCATGCAACGCGGAGTGCAAACGTGCGTCGTCGCATTCGCATTGTGCGCAAAGTTTGGACGAAATAAAGAAAAAAAAAATCTAGAAGCACCGATACGACAAATCGGTTTGATCGAAAGGTAAAAAAAGAAAAAAAAATACGTGCCATCGCAATGAATAGGTGCCAAGCCCTGAATGGTAACATTCATTGTTTATTTCTTTAAATTCTAATCATTATCATTTCTTTTTTCTCGTGGTGTAGGCTCGTGTCGTGATATCGATTTGTCAAATCGTTTAGACGATGGGTATAAGTTCGTGTTAGTGAATGTTCTTACCTAGAGGGGAGAGGCCGACACTCCGGGGGGAGCCGTAGTGCAGTGGGCTGCTACCGGCACTGTCCCCCCCTCCTATCAAACTTCTCCCACCTGACAAGTTTTTGTTCATTAATTTCATGATATCTCTTTGTACTTCTTTTTTTTTTGTTTCTCATCCAACAAGCGAGTGTGAATTACGAGCGTATGTCTGAAGATAAATTGTAATTCAAGCAGGCAGATGATTAAATACAAAAGAAGAAAACGTATGCAATTGTAATTCGTTCGGTGCATCGGGTAAAATCGAGACATCCGATAAAAAAAAGGAGTCCTTTTGTCGAATTCGTGATTTATTGTTTTCTTTATTATCTTTCATGCAATTGCGGAGAACTTGGGATCGTCGAAATCTCGAGATGAAGAGACGAATGATTAATAATCCTGATTATTCGAGATAAAGTGTTTTGTTGCCTTCTCGTCATTTCGAGAATTCGATAATATGTTTTTTGTCAGTATGGAAGCAACGAGTACCTGCTTGAGCGTTAGCTGCGGGAGGAAAGAGGCAATTACCGGAACCAACGGGCTGGCGACTGGAACCAGCTACGACCAACACCACGTTTGACGTTATTCCAAATATACTAATTGTAAGTGTTGTTATTCTTTTCTTTTCTTTTCTTTCGTTAGTAACGATTCGTCTACAACCCTTGATCCCTTTCGCATAGGTTTCACGCGATACGATTTAGAAGTAAGCGAGAGTTTTTTCTTTCGGCACACTGATTAAGAACTATCGATAGTTTTGGTACGAGAATATTTTCAGGAAGAGCGATGGAAAGAGCAAATGCGAAAAATGACCAGTAAGGAGGAGACCGTAATACGTGTACATCGATATGTTCGAAGGAAAAAATGATATTATCGTACGAAAAGAAATATTTGAAAAGCATAATTGTACGTACCGGGAATTGGGACTGGGCTAGACGAGCGGCTGAGAAACCTTGGCGACCCACCTTGAGGATTCTTCGGCGATGAACTTCTCGACATTTGTCGAGGTGTTTCCGGTGGTGTCGCCCCGTTTCCATTAGCTCGACTCTCGCCCATCGCTTTGACCAATTCCTTCACCGAGACACCCACGAATTCGGGAAAGACTCTGCTGAAACGAAAATACGAAATTATAAAAGTTCTTATCGATGAAATTATTTTACGATATTTACCTCCCGGGCGAACTTCTCTTTTCTCCTTTATCATCGCCTCTTAGCCATTTTTGCAATACACTGAACTTTCCACCACCCTCGCGTTCTCTCTCTTTAGCGACTCGTTCTTTGGAATGTGGTTTTGTAAATTTCGGCGATACGTCGTTTTTGTCGAGTGTAAACTTGTCGCTTCCTGAAAATATTTTAGTAATTGATTTAATAATCGTTGATTATTACGTATCATTGGAAAAATATATTTAGGGATGCACCGACAAGATTAAGGCATTTTTCGATATTCCAACTTTCCCGAATTTTCTTACCCGGTGAATCGTGCTGACTGTACGAACCGAAAACGAACGGATTCGTGTTGTTGCCACTTTCGGCCGAGCCAGCTATACCGGGGGTAAAATTCGGGGCTATAAAGTTGAAACCTTCTTGGCTCCCGGACGGGATTGAAAAGTCGAAACCCTTGTTGTTACCGGATGTGAAAACGATGTCGCCGGTAAGATCTCTCTTTTCCGGCGCTGCGGTCTCGTTCTCGATCGCCTCTTCCTCATCAAGTTTCATATAAGCGCCGTGTCTATTGATAGCGAGTGACCAAGCTTCGCCCTCGGTATCGAAACAAAATTTTCCGCTTGATTCCTCGTCGATTTTTACCCAAGTTCCTTCATTGTTTACCAGCTGGAAAAAAAACAAACAGACAACAAAATTTTACAAATTGAAAAGACAAAAAATACATGAATTATAAATTTGAATAATTAAATTAATATTAGCTTACGTATTCCTGAATGTTGACAGAGTCACCGAGGGCGAGCATTCCGACAGCAGCAGCTTTCAGACTCGGTCCACTTCGAATATTGTGTCCCGAAGCTCCGGATTTAATAACAGTCATCGTTCTACTACCACCGACCACCTTGAGAGTCTTCCTCTTGCTGGAACGAGGACACACGCTGAAATAAATCCGTATACAAGATTCTAAAAGTTTCTACGACAAAGCTAGGCCAACAAAAAGTTTGTCGCACTTACTCTTCGCTCGCCTCTGGCCTCTTTCTCAAACTCCCTTCTTTCGAGGTTTGTTCGACGACGGGTTTTGGCTCGGCGACCGGCAGTAATAGAGTTTTTCCCGAATGTTGATTATAACTCAAGCACCAAGCTTCCGGATGACTACTGTTGCAATACTTTTTTATCGTCTCGGAATTCAATCTCAGCCAGACACCATCGTCGTTATCGATCTTCGACACAAAAGCAATCCCAATTAGTACAAAAAAAATTAATATTTTCATCAAATGTCACATTGACAATTCTGATAAAATTCTCGAACGTTTATTCACCTTATCGATAAATGTTACAGTCCCGTTTACAGCGACGATACCGATCTGCTCGCTCTGCAACGACGGATGAGCACGGATTCTCAAGCCTGAGCTATTTTTCGCTACAAATTTTCTAAGTCTGCTCGGTTGATGCTGAGTTTTCTTCACGATATTTTGCGTCGGGGGTTGCATCCCTTGCGGTGGTTCTCTCACTTCGACTTTGTAATTCTGCAAATTTTATACATTTTTCAAATAACAAAACTCTTTTCTTCAGTTTCGAGAAAAATAAATTACGACAAACTCACGTCTTCCATGCTGTAACCATCGACGTTGACCATCAGCGAGTACCAACCGATGGAGGATGGTGTCCAAGTAGCGCTGTAACTTCCATCACCGTTCGGTCTCACGAGCATACACTCACTGGATCGTTTCAAAGCCGGGGAAGTAAATCTTAGCTCCTCGAACGAATAATTTTGATAAGCTTTCATGATCGTTATCGCGTGAAAGCTCATTTTATTATTAACGGTAACTTCGTAGGGGACATCTAAAACTGGCTGTGGATGACCACCGAAAGTCATCGGATCCGGTTGGGAGACGCGACGAATTTTTCTTCCCTGATCGGCGTCCGATATGTCTTTCTTGTCGATCGGCACAGCTTTCACTTCGATCTTTAAAATAAAAAAAATCTTATTTACTGACACAATATTCTAAAAACTAGCGAGAATTTTTTTTGTTTACATTCTACGACTTACTCTGAGTCCAGGAACGTGAACGACTTCGCCATACTGATCTCTCGTCAAAATGGTAACCGTGGCTGGCCAACCGCATTTCATGTCTTCGCGAGAATACAACGCCTCGCATTTCGAGGGATCGACGAAACTGTCCGGCTGCAACCATCTCGCTAATCTTCCACCGCTCGTACCTGCTGAGCAAGTCACAAAGTCTCGAAGAAATAGACGCTCGTTCGAGTGACAACTGTAACAAAAATATCAAAAAAAAATGATTAAATTGTCAATTAATACAAATATCTATTAAAATAATTACAATAATAATTATTCAATGATGTAAAAATTTGTTTAATTCATTATCAACTTCGCGTTATTATTTTATTTTTTTATTTTTTATTAAAACACAATAGAACTGAGAAAATATTGTAAAATTCGAATTCGTTTCTTCGCAGACCGAAGATTGTCAGATAGTCAGGATAAAGCTATATATGTGTAAGTGATGATGTTCTCGCATCGTTGCAAAACGAGTTTTACTCCGACTCGACCGATGCCCCTAATTGGTACTCGACGCGGGGATATACCTTGCACCAGGTACGATCTGGGTAGATCACCCGTGAGTCGTATCGCACTGGAGGACGATGCACCGATGCACCGAGAGCAAAAATCGCGATGCGGACGATCGAGCAATAGTTTTCTTTTTTGACTTTCTATCTTTCCACTTTTTCCATTCTCGTTCGTGCCATAACGCGAAACTCGTTCCTAATAAGGAGCAATCACGTCGCTATCGGACGGACAGAATTGTCTTCGGTCCCTTGGATCGTTTTTTATCGTTCGAACTCCACGTTCGGTAAAAAATTTAATTTTTCATACGATTTCTGACTCGAATAAAAAAAAAGCCAACAAAATTCGTAGATTATTTTTTATCCCAATTTTTATATATTTTTGTTTAATTCTAATAATCGATAAAAATTCAAATATCATTTGACGAAAAATCGTGATAGGAGCGCGTCGTGATGTTTAAGGATCTCCCTCGAGTTATATCGCACTTCGCAACTCGTACCAAAGTTAGCTGTACGGTCGTTGCTCTTCCTGGAAGAACGAAACACGTACAATACTCGAAAGCGTTACCTCGACGATCCCGTGGGAAATTCGGTATATGTTTGCGGCGATGTCGAGCTTTCTCACTCGTCGAGGAAAATGGTTATACGGTGGTCAGTTTCGCGAGAATGATTCTACGTCTAAACGAGAGCAAGTGCATCGGGTCGCCTCGACCACTTACGGTAAGAATCCACGTGAGATTCAACATTCTCGTAGCGTAATAACGATTGTCTCACCGTATGACGGAAAGATCTCGCAACCGTGACTCCCCCTCAAGAGTTTCACGGTCTATAACTCTCGATGTTAAATTTAATTCGAACAAAACGAAATTTCGAATTTTCGAAGAAATTTCATTCTCGTCGTAAAACTCGGAACGTTCTATTCCGTTCTCGACTTCGTTCGTTGGCTTCGATCCATTTTTTTCGGATAATTTCGACACTCATTGCCAAGTACACGACTAACTGAAATTTTGTAACGTTTTTTGCGCTTCCGGGATGGAAAAATATGTGCAAAAAATTGTTTTTTTTCCACACATCGTTTTTTTTATATCGATGTAGATAATAATAAATTCGATGGATTTAATTAACGACGATAAAATCCATAATAATCGTAAATAATTAGATCGAAGATCGAAGCTTCGATATTCATCGTCGAACACAAAATTCGCCATTCGAATTTCGAGCAACGCGAGACAACGCTACTCGGTCTCCGCCGTATTCACGAACAAGTCGGTCAAGGCTGATCGTTGCTACCAAAAAAGCTATGCTCCGTCTCGATACCTCTTTCATACGCAGAGTCGACTGGTATCGTCTGGTCGTTCTCTTCGATTAAACGAGACGAAACTCTTCGGGGAAGCTGGAAAAGATCGTTCGAGGTAACGAGACCTGCTGTTCCCTCGAAGCGTACGTATAAGACGTTTCACAGATCCTGAAGCTTTGCGTGTATCCGAAAAGAGGCGGAGAGAGAGCGAAAAAGAGAGAGAGAGGGAGAGACTTTAGTATCTTTTTCTTTTTTTTTTAGAAAGATCCGAAGAAGGCTGAAAAGGCCTGAGGGAGCGGATCGAGAACGACGACGACGACGGCGAGACACGAGTATACATACGGAATAAAACGGAGAAACGGTGGGGGCGAAGGCTTCTGATCGTATGCCACTCTCGCCAGTTCGAAAGCAACCTCGGTCATGATCGCGTCAGCCAGCGGCAAAGGCTAGCCGAACGAGGAGAAGCGTGCGTGCGTGAGAGTGCGAGTGTCGTAGCTTTCCAGCTGCGACCGACACCCGAAGCCCATTTTTTCGCTCTTTGTATAAAATTTTAAAAAAATTACAAAAACTTTATTTAAAAGAAGCCTCGAAAAACAGAAAAAAATTATCATTTCGGCGAACGGCGAAGAGAAAAAAAAACGCGAACGATGTCGAGACGGCGAAGATACCGTTCTCCACCGCCAGAGTACGAGTGACGAAACGTGAAAATTTCTTCAATGTCGCAAGGGGGGAGGGATGAAAGATGGAATAGCGAAAAATAAATTTATACAGCGAGGAATAAGGCTGCCAAAAAATCAAAAATACTAATCACAATCTTATATCGATCTGTAGATCATTCGAAACGATTCTTGGATCGATCGATCGATCGATAATAACTCAAAGTGTGCCATTCGATCGTTTCGTGAGAAATTGATTTTTAAAAAAGAATCTTCGATTCGTAATGTCAACGCGCGGGTGGAAATTTGACGAGAGTTCGGGGATCTATAGATCTCGTAGATCGATCGATATTTAACGTCTACGAAGCCTCGTCGTCGCGAGACCACTCCCTCCTATCTTTCTTATCGGATATTTGTCTTTAAATCGAGAATCGATCGATAAGAAACACGTGTAAAAGAAAAATAAATCGAAGAAATAAATCGTTATGGCTGTAAGTAATAAAAATAGTGTTTCGAAAATGACGACGCGGCGGCCGCGAGTTTCGAGTGGCCTGTATCCGTTCGGTAGTGTCATATCGGGCTATTCGGCTGTGTTAATAATGTGCCTCATCGCTTTACCGAGTCACGTACAAGCCACTGGCGAGAATCCCGAACCCGTTGGAATATGCTCTATGCTCGGTTGCAACTGTACGATCATCGCCCATCACTGGATTAACGTCAAGTGCGTCTTCTCCGACGATCAGGTGAATGACAGGGTTCATCGTATTATTTAAATGAAAAAAAAAACAATTAAAAATATGTAAAAAAAAAACAAAATTGAAACATATATTTTTCTAGATCGGATCGATAGATCGTTGGTATCGATCATAATCGATCGATCAACGGTTTTTAAATGTAGTTATATAACTATCCAGTGTGAGGAGAAATTTCATAATGATCCGATTTTTGCGATCGGTCGATCGATATATCGATTATTTATTGAAAATTCGATCGAATTTCGTTCTCAAGCTAGAACGATGTAGAATTGAGAAATTACTCGGTAACGTGTTTATGCGTGTTTCGAGGGAACCGAGGCTCGGCGTCTGTCGAGCTTCTTTCAGCTCGTGGCAAAACTGGTTATTGCTAAGAGACGAGCCAGAAAGAGAGTCTTCGGTACGGTGAGAATTCACTCGTTATAAATATAAGCGTATAAAAGAATACGAAACTATGGAGGAAAGTGTGAGCGATATTCGAGGAGAAATAACGATAGGAGGGAGACAGAAAAGAAAGAAAAACAAACATAGGATTTAGTCGATTTTCACATTTTGTGACTCAGGACCCCGCACATGGGACCGCGAGAACGCCTCGTAAGCGGGAATCGCAGCTGCACCTGCGACGTTTTCGTCCGTCTCAGCGGTGTCGGATGAACAACGCGAGATCTTTGCATTCGTGTTTTCTTTTTAACCGTCTGGTGAGAGAGATCGATTGCACATCAGTCACGATTCCTCGTGGCTGTTTGCGAATGTAAACTTTTAATTCGTCATTTCCTCCACGTGTGACGCAACTGCGACAATAAAACAGCTGTCTCGAGCTGTTACAAAATAACATCGTATCGAAATTCGTCTTTGTTACGATTGTTTCTTTATTTAACGATATCGTTAACGACAAATGAAATATTTCTCTCGAATAACAAATTCTCGAACGTTTTCAACGAGAGTTTTAACGTTGATAAAGATATTCATCGACGCACGATTACATCGCTGAATCATTGGCCCACGAATACTTTGTGTATATATTTTATTCGTGGGCCACGAGGCACGTTCGGTGGAGCAGGTAGAAAAGTGACTTCCTTTTCCACGAGTCTCGGTCGAACAAAACCTGCTAAGCCCCCTCTCTCTCTCCCCCTACGACCCCTCTGAATGCAGGTTTAATAATAACAGCATCGTTCCACTTGCTGCACTCTGCTCGACTCTGCCTCGCTCCGCTGGACTTCGTCCAGCAACCGATATAGCGAGAAATCATGCACCGCTCTTTCCCATAGAAATATTTTCTGATCTATCGAATATAGTTCATTTTTCTCATGATTTTCTTTTACATTTCTATAAAAGGAAGGTACTATGGGCAAATTTGAAATGCATTTTCGCATATCTAGATCATTTTTCATGTTTAGACATGGAGTGAGTCACGAGTGACCGACGTGAGCCACGTCACGAACCCTTTTAAGGTACATTAGTCGCTCGAGTTTCTAAATTCCTGCGTACTTTGAAACTCAATAGGGATGACGCTTATAAGCTTTTGTTGATCTAACTGACGAAACGATCCGAGTGGAGGGAATTTTCTCGTCTGGATTATATCTACGAAGGGTCTAGAAATTTTTAGTACATGGATTTATGACTTCTCGCAGCTCTGTCATCCTCGGTTCCCCGAGTGGTTTAGTCAGCGATAAGAAGAAACTGTAGATATACATATACAGAATATTGGAAAAAAAACGTGAATACGTACAGTCATTCTCCAGAAAACGAAAAAAAAAACTCGATGACGTTTTGGCCAAAAAGTCACTGCGTTTCTAATACACGGGAACCTATGTTAATCTATGGGGAAAAGACGCAGCGACTTTTTGGCCAAGCTGAAATATATTTTATTTGCGACACACCGAGTAACGACAATCGTTTTTGTGATCGACCTCGCTCTCGTCTGCCACCACATGGGACAAAAATATACTTCCTAATCGAATCAGATTCACAGAGTGTCCAGCCACACGTATGTATACTTCTCTCGAAGCATCACGCCTCACTTATCATTCCGGCATCGTTGATTCCATTTGAACCCGAGCCGACATCACAGCTCTCGCTATCACACCCGAGCATCGTATTATTTTCGACCCGCGCTGCGTGTGCGTGATCGTGCCAAACGAGACGCTCTTTAAATCGGGTTTCACGCAACGATCCCGATGATGATCGTTCGAGAATTATTTTCGTGCGACGCGATGTCGTGATTGAATAAAATACCGAGGCCAAACGAATTTGCAAAAAAAAAAAGAAAAAAAGCGTAGTAGCGTATCCCGTCGAGCGTTGAATTTTTCATTTGGCGAAACACACGATTCCTGATACGAGAGAATTAAATTGATTCTCTCGTTAAAATTCTTGTCACCGGGAAAAAAAAAACAAAAAAAAAACAATCGACGTTATTTAACAACCGAATTTCGTGACTCGGGATTTGTGTTTCCCTTTGTAAAACAAGCGTGTTGCCGACAACGAGCGATGTTAAACCCGGTAGTTGGACGTGCGAGAATTAATCAGTAGTAGAGCCACGAAAAATTCAGTGGCATGGGCGTGGGGGAAATTCTCACTCTCTCGAGAAACTAGACGGGGGCCTTCCGGCGAATGGTGACTTCCGGTCGAAGGGGCACGAATGTTAGACTATGCGAGAGACTGTATATATATATATATATATAAGGGTGTATATACAAGAACCTTGCCTATATATATTCATGCACAATACTGATGAGCACGAGAGAGAGAGACAGAGAAAACGAGAAGAGACTCAACGTGTCACGAACAGTCGAGGCTGCACAATTGTTACGCCGAGCACGACGCCGTTCTCGATATTTATCATCCGGCTCGTCTCTGGGTCTCTCGTTGCTTCTCCCACTCCTCCTATCTTCCGTCGTACTCGCGATAAATCTTTTGATTTTCCGATCGCAGCAAGATACACGAATAAAAGAAAAAAATGTCGAAAAAAAAGTAACTTAAAAAAAGAAAAACGTGACCGATTCGTTTCGATTCGTCGGCGCGCGAGTTATAACGCGAGATCAAATATGGATCCTTTCGTTCGTATTTTTTTAAGTAGCCACACGGGAGTCGTTGACCCCGAGTCGATTAGCTCGCTCGTCTCGCGACGACGATCGTCACGAGACAACGAAGGAAGAGAGAGAGTCTCGAAATGATTTGATTTTATTTCTTTCGAACGATTCGCGAATTAAATCTTATTTCGATTTGTTTTTTTTTCTTACTTCGATCGAATTTTGGACGTTTCGTTAAAACGACATTTATTCGAATTGAATAAATCGTTTCGTCGAATGTTTTTTTTATTTGATTTTTTCATTCGACGTATGGATACTTCGGGTATTTTTATCGAGCCAATCAGACATCGTGGACGTGGCCCATTTGGCGACCGAGCTCCATCAACGTGATTGTCAATGAATCGATTTTTCATTCAATCGTGTTTTTTTCTCGAGGCCAATTGCAATAATACACCCGGATTCCGGTCGAATAGTTTTTAATCGGATGAAATGGAAAATAAAATGCTTCGAAAGTGTATATATATATATATATATGGGCGATGTTAAAAAAGACACACTCTCATAGATATACACGTGCACGCTCGACATATATTCGCTGGTCACCGCAAGAGCTTTTATATCTCTACTGTTTGAGCTCATTCGGAAAGAGCCAGGCAAGCCTCTATGCTCCATCATCGCCGCGAGCGATCTTTCGACTCAATCTATTCACAATAGGCCTCTTTCAACGCGAGGTGGATAGTTCTCGACGAATATCATCCCTTCTCTCTCTCTCTCTCTCTCTTTCTCTCTTTTTCTCACTCACTCTGTCTTTCTATCTTCCTTGCTCCAGAGTAAAATTCGTTCGTCAGAAATTCATCCGCTTCTCCCATGCGGGTTACTAGACTAACTTAACCAACACACAGAATTTCAACGCGTCCATTAACGCGAGCTTTCCTTATCGACGTCGATCCCCTAGATGAAACACCAATTAAACATCAATGACCGAGAGAATACTGGAAAATTAATCCATCGAATCGAGACGAAACGAAAAAGAATAAAACTCCATTTGATTCGAATAAACTTTTCGACATTCTCGTCGAACGAAACGACCCGGATATAAAAATCGAATTTAATCAACGAGTCAAATTACGAAAATTTACGAGTTTCGCCAATCGCTCGATTTTCAGCCCTATCGGATTATTCTCGTTCGACACAATTATCGCGGATTTAAACAAAAAAAAAAGTACTCGACACACGAGAAATTCATGCAAAAATTTGTCCATAATATTTTGTTTTCTTCCACTCTCGTTATCTCTTCATCTTTGCGTATCTCGTAAATCCAAGGCCCTAGATGCAAAGTACATAACTCACTCTCGTTACGTACAATCGAGGCGGGAGATCTCGGAGATTCGGGCAGCCTGATACATATATTATTATTATCATGAATATTATCATTTTGATATATATATATTTACATATATATGTATATAAATATATATATATATATATCCCACACTTCGAGTCTGTTTCTTAAACAGCCAACGCCTCGGAATCCCCAATGGGGGCGGGTTAAGATACGCCGTACCACGAAATACACACATGCTCGCACATTTGTCCCAACCGTATGGGCAATGCCACAGCGATAAACCCACTGGTGGAGATGCCGGAACGTGCGGGCTCGCTCGAATTCTCTACACGAGAATTATCACGAATCTCTCTCGACCATATAATATGCTTTCTCTCTGATAGACCATCGCCCGTACGAACCTTTTACCCCCTGTGCGCGTTTGTACGCACTCGACGTTCGTAACGAGAAACGTTTGCGCGGAAGTACTCTTCGACCGTTTGACGGGGGAATCGCTCGTTGATGCGTTTCACGAGTGTCGTAATCGCACAGTGAACGAAAATTCTCGTTAATTCTCTCGATCGTAGAAAATCATCGACGATTATTTCATACGAATAATTAATAAATATTATTATCGTTATTAGACTAATTGCTCAACGGATATCCTTGAGATTCCGATCGAAAGGTAAGAAGTAAAAGAGAAAAAACAAAACAAGAACCGGGATAACTAGATGCAAATTGTCGAACGATCGTGTTCGCACGTGTATCTACGCCTTGGTGAGAAAGGAAATGTCGCAATATCTCGTGTCTCGAGCGGATTGCACACTCGGGCGTATCGATGCATCTTATTTATTTGTCTCTGTCTTTCTACTTCTCTCTCTCTTCCTCTCTCGTTCACTTTCTCTCTCTCTCTCTCTCTGTCACACACGTTCACTCTCGAAAAGTGGATAAACGTATATCTGTGTATAAATGATACGCAATGCGTTCGAACAGATAGACTACTGGTTACGAGTGAACAAAATGCATACGACGGAGGAATATGGTACGACCGCGTGTAGAGACGCGAGCATAGATCGTCAATACGATATGCGAGAGTATTCACGCGGCGTTAAATGCCGACACCGTTGCTCTATCCATGTGCATATAAATATATACGTATAGAAGGCTCTTGGGGGCCACGTAACATCCCGGGCGATGCATTAGTCACGTATGCGGTAGAAATACACAGTCGTTCGACGATACTGCACGTTGCGCACACAAATACACACATAGAGACACGCGCGAGCGTTCTTTCGGATAAAATATTCAGAATTTAAATATATTTTCTATCTCGCTCGAGACCTTTTTTTTACTTCGTTTCTTTTTTATCGAGATCTAGAATACTAGACTAGAGCTTTCGGGTCTCTTTTTTTTTGAGTTTTTTTTTTTTGGTTTTACGACCGAGACGCTGGACCAATGTAGATCGGTTTGGTACGCCCACGCTTCCCTTCGGCCACGAGAGACTAGACGAGTATTTAACGCGATGAGACGAGACCTTGCAAGATTCATACGCATTTGACGACCTTCGAACTCTTCGAGGAGGTCTCTCTCTCTCTCTATGTCTCTCATTTCTGGACCGTGACTTTGAAATTTTTTTTGCCCGATTTTATTATTTTTTTTTTACCGTAGTTTTTTTTTTTTTTTCTTTATCGAAGCTTTATCGCGCGACATGGATTCGAAAAACCTGCTTGCCAACGAAATGAATAACCTCGATTAATTAACTTAATGGGGAAAAAATACATAAATGTTTCATGCCTGAGAACTATCGCCTTTCCCCCACTCTCTGATGCGCGATCACGTACTAACGTGAATTTGTAACTTTAACGTGACCGGGACCCCCGCGTTGCACTTAGAAAATTGCACTCCAGAACGAAACCAGCATTATTTACTGTTAGATAGGAAAAGAGTGGGGAAAAAAAAGAAGTTTAGCAAAAAAAAAAAAAAATGAAAACGAACGCAGTCGAGCTCGTTTCCATCCCCCTCCCCCTCTTCGCTCCTCTTTTTCTGCCTCTCTGTATTCCAATTAACCGAATTATCGCGAGACTGTGTGCGCCCGCGTTCCCCTCACCGAGGGACCTAACTATTCACGGGAGGGTTCACGCACACGCGGTACACATACCGACCGCACATTCTCTCTCTTCTCTCTCTCTCTCTCTCACTCCGTCTCTATTTTCCTGTCTCTCTCGCTCTCCCATAATATAATATGAGAGCGAGGGCTGTGGCACGCCCGTACGAGAAGAGGCCATCAAACCATCCAGAGGCAAAAGTCGACATATATATATATATATAGAATTACTATCGACGGTTTAAAGTTAGAAGGGCGCAACTCTCGCTAAGTTAAATCTAACATTATTCGAGATACGCCCTTTTGTAATGGAACATTGTGAATAGACATATATAGGTATAGTGGCAAGCGTCACAGAAGAGTAATTTCAACGCACCGTAGCGAGGAGCGTTGCCGACACATCGTCGTCGAGAGGGAAGACGAGGCGCGGCTTGCGTGCGCGGCAATATGAACGAACACGCCATTTCTCGCATTAAAACCGAGCTCTGGTACAGAGGGTGAGGGTGAGAAGAGCGTGAGAGAGAGAGAGAGAGAGAGAGAGAGAGAGAGAGGCTTGTATTAACTTCCGGAAAGTCTTGTGCTTTGTGAGGGTCACGAGGGGATGAACTCGCGAACTCTCGTACAGAGTTCTCGCCCTTCCTCCCTCCTCGTTGAGGGAGAACGAGAACGCCGCGAAGGCGTCTCGGACGTGCGAAATTGAGATACGGAAACAACTTTTTGTATCCCGCGCCAGGACAGGGCTTCTTCATTTATCAGAGTGACGAAAAGTTTGTTCTAGGATTGCGGAAGTAAATGAAAAAAATTAAAAAATAAAAGAAGGAAAGGAAAGGACGATAAAGAATTGTATATGGAACGTTTCGTTTCGAGAGTGCCAATTTTTGGTCATAACTTTAAGAATTATATTGACTTTGTTATCGCAAAGAGATTTTCACATCCCTTAACAATAAAATGATAATTGGCACTTCGTACAATTTTTTTCAAAATAAATTCAAAATATTTCCGGGTCGTAAATCGAAAATTTTTCCTCGATCCTTTGTTCTATCTCGAAGTCGACACGAAACGGTTGATTATAAAAATTTGTATCGCAATTATGAAAAAACGAGGTCTTAAGAGGGAAGAAGAATGGTGAAGCGTTCCTTTTTTTTTCTCCGAGACAACGAGCGAGTTCCCATCGTCGTTCCCGTGGTCGTTTATTTCCCTCGGGGGTTGCGCCTCGGGGTTCACGACCCCCCGAGTGCCGTTCCCCTCGTTAAGTTTTTCTCTCCCGTGTGGCTTTTCTTTCGTTTTTTTTTTTGTTTTTTTTTGCTTTACCGCCGACTTCGATTAGGGTCTTTCCGCGTGGAATTCACAGAAGCTTGAAGAAGAAGCTACGAAACGGCGAACGAGGAGGGAAGAGAGAGAAAAAAAGTAGTTTGGCCGTGAAACCGCCACGGGTCTGAAAGAGTCTTGTAAGCTTTAGACTTTCGTTCAGTCTTTGTCTCGTCGCTCGCGAGCTCGAGCTCGTAATAGCTCTTGGGGTTCTCCTCTAACTTCACGGTTTTCTGTCTTGCGGGCGCACTCCTCGCTCTCCACGGTTGTCGCCTCTGCTGGAGGAACTGAATCATCGAGATAACGTCGCGTCCTCGCCAGCTCTCTCTCTCTCTCTCTCTCTCTCTCTCACACACACACACACAAACACACAAACACACATACACTGCCTGTCTCGCTATCTCGACGGTCGAACGGGCTCGTTAACGAAACGCTCCACTAACGAAATACTGAGAGACATTGGCACGAGAATATTTCGTTGCCGAGAGACCTAATAATTCTTACTCGTAACAAATTTAACAAAACAAAAAAGACGAAAAACTATCATTATTAAATCGTAAAATAAAAATAAAAAGATAATACCTTTTTATAAATAATAAAGAAATAAACAAAGAATTATTTAAACGATGATAAAAAAAAAGAACGAGTCCTCGAAGACTTCGATGACAAAAAGGCGAAAGCACCCTGAAAAAAACGGGTCTATTAAATTTAGCTTCGGAAGGGGCGTGGGAACACACAAATCTCGAAAAAATCCTCGAAGCAAAATGCGCCAACACGTGTGTTTAAGTAACTATAGCCAGCCTCATATTTTCAGCGTGTTCGTGAAGGATTTTTGTTTCTGCTCTTCGAAACTATCGAAAGCGCACGTTTTCATGTGTGACCGGTATCTCACGCGCGAGGGGTGTTCCTCTTCGGGGTTCGTGACACTCAAGCCAACCGTGAAAGCAAAAGCTGGAGTGTCGCGGCATATATTACATGTCTTGAGCCGCCCTTCTGCCGGCGAAAGATTCAACGTTGAAGAAACCTCGAAGGGGTGCGGAAATTCTCGCTCGAACGAACCTACTTATATCGCCGCGTGTCTATTTCTCCCTTATGCGTAACGCGATACGTCTCTCCCCTCCCCCTCATCCTTCTGGACCTCTCGCGTTTCGTCCCGGAGGTCCCGTGCTGTTGTATAAATTCCATCCATTAGCGTCACAGGACGTTTAACGACGACCGAGTTTATTACACCGTTGAGGTTTTTTTTCTTCCAATAGTCGTTAAACGATATAAAAAAAAGAAAAAGCATTATTTATTTCCCTTTTTATCATCGCTGACAAAAAAAAAAGAACGAAGAAGATTTTATGTGAAATATGCATTATTGCGTGCAAATATTCGTAGCCGGTGACGAGATACAGATTTTATATTTTCTCTCGACGTTTTTATTTTCACGTCGCCATCGCGTTAAGGGAAAAATTCCAAAGTTCAAACTCCTCTCATTTTTATCTAATCTCTCTCTCTCTCTCTCTCTCTCTCTCTCTCTCTTTCGGTTTCCTTTCGGTATCTCCCTGTTTATATATTTGTCCTCCGCCCGGGTAATACGCGAGTGTACGACGAGACGAGAAAAAGCGGGGGTGCCTCGTTTCGGTTGAACGAACCCTTCACTCGAAATACACATTTATTCCTTTTTTTTTGTAAATAAAAATATATAAATAACGCCCAGAAATAATGATTTGATTGAATTAAAAGAAATATTTTCTTAAATTATATAATGTTTACCGTTGAATTATATTTTATCTAAACGTTTTTAATGCTTTAATTAAAAAGGAAATCTTTGAAAAAGGTCATCCTACTTTTCCTTGTCCTAGACGAATGCGCATTCTCGCCTCGATAAATTCAGTTTAAATTCGAACGTGCTCGATCTTGCTCGAAAAAAGTCATTTTTTCCCGGATTCGCTACGGCGCTCGTACATATTAAAGTTTCGCGATGAAGAGCCCTTTTAACGCCACGTCGGGCGGAGTTGGAAATATTCGCACGAGTTCGCGAAATGTTTTCGCGTAGATGATCCTCTTTGTGCTGAGTCGACGCGAAAGAGAGCGAGAAAGAGAGAAAGAGAGAGACAGAGAAAGAGAGAAACGTGCAGAAATAGAACGGGTGCAATCTCGCACGGCATTATCCCACTTGGGGCCACCCCAACAACCCTGACTCATTCTGTATGTGTTCCTCGAGAACGCGGTGAAAGAGATCGAGAGTGCAGACCAGGAATCTTTGAGAGAGTCTTTCTCTCCCTCTCTCTCTCTAAGAACCAGAGAGAAGAGGACGAAGAATACGATACGAGAGTGCGCGCGAGAAAAAGATTGAGACACTCGCGCGTTTTCTCTCCTCTTAGTCATTCATCGGTTGGCCTAAGACCATGGAAAATTTATCGACGATCCTAATATCTCACGCGATAAATAAATTATATCTAAATATAAATATTCAAAAAAAAAAAAATGTCTCACGTTCCCAAATAATAGCACGATTTCCGCCTGAATTCGTTAATTTTCAATTATTCGTTAAACGAACGAGGGTTGTAATATCTCTTAAAAACGCGAACTCGTAATTTTTGTGATCTCTCGATTCGATATTAACGACGCAAATTCGTTTCGGAGTTTGCGCGGTTTGATATACAAGAAAGTGTGCGAAATAATCTCAAGGCGAACCTGCTATGTCGCATTTGAAATCGAGCCGTTGCGTTACGCGCTAGGCACAACCCCGTGGTGTCTAGAACAGCCGGTACGCTGTTTTACGCAGGCAATAAACAAGTAGAAATGGATATTCTTGCTCGCTCTAGCTGCGGGGAATGTTAACTCTCCTTGGTTCGGATTACCGAGCGTATTTGCGCGCCCGTGTCTCTATCCTCGTGTGGGCGTCTAAGATAACCGCCGGGTTCGATCGCAACACCGGGATGGCGAGATCGCGCGTTCGAGCGAGCGAACTTTGTCGAGTTTGAAAAGAAAAATTAAAAAATTCCCAGAAACATTATATAAAGTCCGTCGCGCGACAGGCGAGAAAATTCTAAGCGGATAACACCTGGCAGGTGTGCTGCTCGCGGTATGCCGAAGAATTTCTTGTTTTTTTGTTTTTTTTGTTGTTGTTGTTTTTTTTTCCAAAAGCGAAAAAAGGAGGCTGCGGCGAATGAGAATTCTCACTCTCGAGCTCGTTTACGCCTCGAGACGCTTTTTTGTCGTGTCAAACATTGTCGAGACATTGCGCGAGTGGCTCTTCTTCAACCCTCTTATTTATTGTTTTGCCCCCTCGGCGGAGAAGAGAGGAGAGAGGAGGAGAGAAAAATGCTTCATACCTTCTCGGTGGAATATTTATTATTTTCGATTCGCGCGAAAGGCCCGGGTCTAACATCGAGAGCGAGAAAAAATAATCGAAGCTTCCTCTCGACGTTAAAAAAAAATATATATATATATATATAAAATTCGAGACTGTTTTTTGTTCTCATTTATTTTCGAACGCGTTCGACCGAATCGTGAAAAAGCCCGAGGACACGGGCAAGAAACGATAGCCGGTCTTTGTTTCTATGCGAGTGTATGAAGAAACGGGGGGAGGGAGAGAGATATTGTATTCATAAGCGGAAGTACCGTGAAAGAAGTTTAACTGTCGCCCGGGGCTAATCAGATTATCTCGGCACGAATATCTGCTTTCTCGTACTTGGATATAGATGAGCCTGAATGAAAATAAACTATGGGTATTGTTGTTTCATTTCAATTTCGCGCTTCGAAATAAATACGAATTTAATTCTCCTTCTTGCGCGCCTTTACATTTCTCGAGATAAAAAGAAAAGTGTGCGATTGACAATTTTTGAGTCGACGAAAGAGGAAAAAAAAAGCATATTGTCGAACCGAGTCGGAGATCTCTTAAAATTATTTCCATCCTCGAAGGTATTGAAATCGTCGCGTCTCGTTTCTCTCGTAAAAGATACAACACTGAAGGGGGTGGCTATAGCGAGGATTATACAAGAGATAATAGTTACGCCTTCGAGAGCGTGACTCAAGCCATACAGTGGCTTTAGCCGCACTCTCCAACCGCGGTTCGCTCGCTGAGATAGTAAACCACACATATACACGCTCCAGATAGTTCACTGGCACACACAGAGAAAGAGAGAGAAAGAGAGAGAGAGAGAGAGAAAGGATTATGCAATGAAAAGGTGCAACCTCGAATGCAAAGAAAGAGAGAGAGAGAGAGAGAGAAATAGTCGATGATGTATAGGAATTAGCAAAAGGAGTCACTTCCTTCAGTAAAAGGAATCCCTCGAGGCAATTTAGCTCAATTGTAATCAATAAAATGTGCAAACAAAAAAAGATCGAGAAATTTTTTTGGTTCGAGGAAAATAATGTTGTTTTTTTTAAATATTTATTTCAGGACGTGGAACTTCACGAAGGAGCGATACCGGCGGACGCCTTCGAAGTCGACGTCTCAAAGTGTCGCGAGTTGAAAATCCATTCGGGCGCGTTTACCGGTGGCGCGCAATTGAAACGCGTGCACGTAACGGGAATTCACAGTTTCGTGGCGAAACGTCAAGCGTTTCATAATATAACCGGGCCAAATCCGCTTCTCGAGGTATCGGAATGCAATAGAGTCGTGCTCGAGTCACACGCGTTTAAAAACGCACGGGGCACACTGAGCGTCGCGATATCTCGTTGCAAACACGTCGAGATAAAGCCGAACGCGTTCTCGTGGTTACTCAAGATATCAGTCAAGGATGTACTGACTCTCGATCTCTCGAGCAACGCGTTCAAGTTCGAGGCACCTCCGCACGGACGTCATGGACCAGCGACCAAGGTGATTAACAAATTTCACGATCAAACATCTTTCTCTTGTTTCATTGCGAAAAAAAATTGCAATTTTTGATTATTTTTTCGTTCTTTTTTGTTGGATCGTTTTATTTTGGAAACTAGATTATGTTCCAAAGCGTCAAGATCCCGGAGTTGCCGAGCTCGGTATTTCCATCAGCAGCGGCAGAGGTACGAATGGACGACGTATGGACGAGGGTCATTCGCAAGGATGCCTTTTGTGCCATGTCGATATTGAGCGTAACGATAAGCAACGCCTCGATATTCGAGATCGAGAGCGGTGCATTCAGCGATCGAATCCTCATTCCCAATCTCGAGCTGGTCGACGTCAAAGTCAGGATGATGAGGAGCGGAGCTTTTCAAGCGGCTTTCGACAATCTTACGATACAGTATTCGAGGTAAGAAAATAAAGTTACGAACGAACGAACAAAAATGACGAGCCACCAATTTTATATATCGATATTAAAAATCGAGTTATTTGTGTATTTTTATATCGTTCGTACGATTCGCAGATTAACCGAGGTCGAGACGGGTGCGATCGACGTCTCGGTAGCGACGGTGACCTTCAACAACAACGAGTTTCACAATCTCAAGACAAACTCGATAGTACTGAGACAATGGAACAGAATCGCGATAGATCACAATCTCTTCGTGATATTGGAAAAAGAGGCGATATCAGCTGGCGCGGTAGCGACCGGAGCCCCGAATCTCGAGTTCTCGTTCACCGGTAATCGGGTGAAAAAGGCTGGACCCGGTTCCTTGAAATTCGCATCGGTTAGCCAGCGTGTAAACAGCGCTCACGTCGGTAGCAATTATTTCGAGATAACGTGCAGCTGTCTTTTGGACGATTGGATGCGCGAGCTCACCGGAAGTAATACGTCTACCACGTGGATGATGGACTCGAGTTATTGCGTAGCCGGTGAATGGCTCGAGAAATGTTTCAAAATTCCTCAGGGTTACCTTGCGATGCGAAATTACACGAGAATTCTTTGCACCCCCGATGGTAACATAACGTGTAAAGAACCATCGGCGAAGCCTCCCCCGAGCGTCAGTCCACCCAGCGTCGGGCCACACATCTATCCACGACAAAATAGTTACTTCGACGTCGAGATGAGAGACACCGAACAGCTGGAACGAGAGAAGAGACTGATAGTCATCATATGCGTAGCCGTTGTACTCGCCATCGTGGCCATTATCCTGACTTCCGGTGTAATTTACATGAGAAGACGCGGTGTATGTCCAAAATTGACTTCCGGACCGTTGATGAATCTCGCCAGTTCGTGGCTTTCCCCGAGCAGTGGTATGACCGCGGCGACCTCGGCAAGGTCCATCTCGAGAATGAGTGTCCACGAGTACGCCGGTTTGAGACCGGAGACACGAGTGCTGGAGGTCGAAGCCCCGGAGATCGAGGGATTCCAAGAAGATGGTCCGGATCCAGAGGGTTACGCTTACACCGAGAACAAAGCGACTCAGACACTGCCCGAAGAACTTACCGAGGAATATCTCAGGGATTTGAGGGAGAGACTTAACGACCCTGAAAATTATAGCCAGGCGCGAGACATGATCGAGCATCTCTATGATCTCATCAAGGTCGAGGAAAGCTGCAACAACAATAACGACAGAGGGCCCACCTCGAATCACGAGGACGAGAATGCTTACGACGTGATCGGGCCGAGAGTCAGGAGAGCCAGGGGAATACACAAGCCCTCGGTCAACGTTGGAACGAGGGTGCCTTCTCTCGAGAGATTGTTGCCCACTGACGTCAGGGCTAGACCGCCTATCGCCGAATATACCGAACCGAGGGATCAGAGGACCAGCGATCAGAATCACTTGTACGCCGAATTGCCGGGCGACGAAACGGTTCCTAGCACCAGCAGACTCTCTCAACCGATTTTAGCCACTTTGGCTGGAAGGGCACCTTTGCCTCTGCCACCCGATGTCGTCAACGATCATCTCATCGTTAACGATAATTCCAACGATCGAAAATACGCCGAGGCTAAGAACGCGAGCGAATACGCCGATCTGAAGATCGAGGATACCAGCGACTCGCGAACGAAGGACGATACGACTACTAACAAAGCTCAGGCTAGACCCCTCAGCTTCTTGAAAGCTCTAGGCGAGAGTATCCTCGGTGCGACCAAGATCTCGAATAAAAGGCCGGTAAACTCTTTGCTCTGCGAATATACCGATCCAACCGACGCAACGACGCATCTTTACTCGGAACTTCCGGAACCTCAGACATCGTCCTGTCAAATCAGTAAAATGGCCAACAGACCGTTACCGACCAAGCCCGATCAGGACAATGCCGTCCAGGATGTCAATCTCGCGAGGGCGTGAAGCGAGGAATAACGGGCTGGCATTTCCAGCCACTTGTCTGTGATACAATTTGAAAGAAACGAGAGAGAGAGAGGGAAGATTGTTCTTCTTTCGTTTTTTGTTGTTCTTCTTATGAAACGAGATTGAACAAAAACATTACTAATTCTGTAATATTCCTCGAGTGTAATACAACGAGAAATTGTCAACGAGCGTGACGTCGTTCGACTCGTTCGACTCGACGTTTCGACGAGTCATGAAAACGATCGAGAATCTCGTGAACATTTGTTATCGCCAATCTCGAGGAATGATTCCTTATCGAGCAAATGTATTCCTTGTTATACGCGCGATGACACAAGTGTAAATAAAAAAAAAGTGCGAGTGTCTCGACGATCTTTTTTTGTTCGTTGTCTCACCGAAAATGTGGACCGAATGCAACGAAACAAGAGTGCGAGTGCGTGGTTGCGAGTGAGTCAGAAGTCGTGACGACGTTTCTTGGCTCTTTTTCTTTATAAACATCGCAATTTAACTGTATCGAGTGTATACGTGTTCTTTGTTACTACGAAAGCGAAATATTGGTATATACGAAATCGAGAAAAACAAATCAAACAAACAAACTATTTTATTGTGTACGATGTATATATAATTATATAAATATATATATATATAAATAATTATCTATGTATATATATTTGCTACGTTCGGTACGATTAAAGAGTAAACGACGAATTATCGTCGCGTACGAGAATCGAGGAAAAAGAAAAATCTGCGTCGATTCGGATTGATTCATCGAGTTCTCGTCACCTCGACCTTAGGCACTTCCTATCTTTCAACAACGCGAGTCCGACCGTTGGACCAACCCCTCGTCATAGTCACATCTATATATATATATATATATATATGCTTTCTATATACACACGAGCACACACTCCAGACATAATTCAAGCGCCTTTATTTCCAGACAAGGGCTGACGAAAATAGCCACTTTTTAACGGTTCACCACGACCCTTGTCTATTTATCTTTTTTTTCCTTCGACTCGACGAAAATTCCGAGATTCCGATCCATCGTTTCTCCTCTCACGTAGCACTTTTCGTTCTATTGACAAATTTATTTCGACCCTTTTCATCACGAAACACAAAAATAAAAACAAAAACAACTTAAATAAAAGTATAAAAAATAGATTATAGGCATTGAAAAAATTATGTTTTCGTTCGTCAACCGAAGAACCGTGGGTCGCGTGTAATACGTACGTGGCGAGCGAAAGAGATTGCGTTCGTGCGAGGGAAACTTCAACGCGGTCCAAAAGATATTCTCGATCGTTTCGCGTTGATGGTGCGGGGCGTCGCCTTACGAGAAGACGAGGAAGGAGAGCGAGAAGAGAGGAGTACGAAGAAACTGCAGAGTCCCGGGGACCGAAAACTATTCCGTTAAGAATGCGATACGAGCAAATCGAGTTTGCAGCGCGGCTAGTCGCGACGATGACGACGAGCAAGCCAGGAGACACGGTGCGGTCTGCATCGCAGCTGTCGAGTCCACGTTTACTCCTAAGCTCCTTTCTACGGAACGTCCGACTAACCGTACGAGCCCTCCACGTGTATTTTCTTTAGAACAAAAAAAACGAAAGGAAAACAACATTTTTCGAAGAATATAAATTTCACAAAATTTCAAAATTTTCTTTTTTTACTCTTAAAATTAATTTCCTCGAACAAGTCGAAAATTTATTCTTATTTGTCGACATTAGTCAAAGACCGACGAATTTTGTTTTGTCGAGAATGCGAGGTTTCGTTATGACAATGTCGTACGACGAACGGCGAGTCGGTGAATCCGATTACCGCGATTAACGCTCGCGTTTCATCGTAAGGTATACCGCGAGTACAATAAAAGAAAAGGAAAAATAGCGTCGAGAGTCTGGTCATTCTACTGGCATACGATATATCGAGTTACCGCTCCGGTATCCTCGTGTAGGTCGACAAGAGTCATCCGATTGTATGCTTTAAACATTCTCACGCGAGTTGACGCTACGGTGTTAAACGATCGAAAAGATAATTCTTGTTTTTTTTTTTAATTTTTTTTTTTAGTACTAGGAATTCATAGGATTATGCAAATGTCACGATAGAGCGGAAGCGGATGAGCTCGCGCCCCGCTCTCTAGTGGATTCTATCGTAATCATCTCGTCGCGTCCAACAAAACTAACCAGCATACGTAAATACGCACGTAGAGACGTATACGGAACGTTCCATGCCGAATCGACAAAACTGAAATTCTATTTAATTGTTTTATCAAGTTTATTCGCACGGTAAGAGAAAAGAATTCATTAATTAACAAAATTCTGACTTAAATTTATTTCAATCATTTAATTCATTGAAATCTGAAAAAAAACTTGAAATTTTGTATATTTCTGTTTTCTCGTTTTTATGAAATTTGCTACTAAATAAATCGCATGAATAATTAAGGATAAAATCACGTGGAGCGCGTGATTTTGAAATTTGTCAAATTCGTCCGGAACGCCCCGTGTAAATATTCACGAGCGTATAAATGGCGAATGCCTCGAGCCGAGCACACACCGAACCCCATCGGGTTTCATCAACGATCCAATCATTCCATCACACACGGAAGACCGAGTAGACACGTCGTGGCCAGAAACAGCATTCGCAGCAATATATTCCAGTCCAGCGATGTAGCTAGGAGTTGGACGATGTACGATTTTACGAGCCGAATGATTTCTCATCATCGTAAACCTCTGTCACCGACACTTATAGTCGATCGTAACGATAAATCGATAAATCGATCGATAAGTACGGATTCTCTATGGTCGACGAGAATTCTCGTCAAAACCGTCAGTCGCAGGGATAAATCGCGGGCGCGTAGAACTTACGTATCGTTCGCAACGGTGAGAAATTCGTTGTTTTTAGGACGTAAGGTAGGAGGGTGGTTGCACTTGAGGGATCGTTTCCGTCCCGGATTTTCAAACGTCTGCGTACCGATGTACAAACTCTCGTATTTACGGATATCTATAGATCTATAGAGGGAACGGTGTACGAGAAAGCCGGTCTTCATTTTCTCGTCGCGCGAAATGTCTAAGGCATATAAATATAACCGTTTGTGTATGTGTACGTATACGAGCGTCCCATCTCGCGTTCCCCGACGAGACTCCGCCGAGTTTTTAATATACGCCGGGTGTTCCCTACGAGTTCTCCTCGACCGCGGTGTACCGCGCTTATCCGCGGCTCTGAATTTACAGCGATATATTGCGGTTCTGATATTCGTGCGATCGTGGAAATTTTCGGAAAATTTACGAGGAACGGAGAGCTCGAGATACCTAATTACATTTTTATGAGGTTTTTTTTTTTTTTTCACGAAAATGATATTTAACAGTCGTGCCTTATCGATGATAAGACTGCTTATCGGCGAAAAGAAATGTCGATTACGCTTGAATTTCGATCCGAAGGGAATAAGGGATGAAAGAATTCTTAGCGGTAAAAGAGCGAATTATGGCAACTTAAAATTTCGTGATTTTGACGATTTCTCGAATCGCGAAATGGACGCAAAAGGATGAAACTTTTTTATTGCGTGATTATTTGTATGTTTGCATAAGTTAATGAAAGTTGTTTAGTCAGGGCGCTTAATTAAATCGATATATAATTTAGGATTTTTTCGAAACAAAAAATTATCACTGTCATAACTTTTTTAAAAAAATCCTCTGGATGATTAATCCTGCGTTCATTCCATTCGATACTTTTCAAGCTTCAAAATGTCACAAAAACAGCTACAATCCCATTATTTAATGATTTTTCACAGATTTTTAAAGGTGCATCATCGATTTTCGTGAATTTTTCCATAGATATTTCTCTCGCCCACTCGTTTCAAGCTCGAGAAACTCGTAAGCGCGTCGAGGCGTTTGGTGGTCATGTGTTGAAGAACAAAAAAAAAGCGAGAAGTACTTTCGACGTGGTGGTGTGCGCTCGTTGGGGGATCGTTTGGCAAAGAGCGACCTGACGAGCGCGAAACAGGATGTCGCGAGATGCTGCAGGCCCGAGCACGAAGACGAGGCAGAAACGTCGCGTGAAGAAGCCGAGAAGAATCTCGTAAGAAAGAATGAGAGACACACACACATACACACGAGGAGAAAAACTGAAATGGCACGAGAAGTAAAAGTCGTGAGTTTGTTACGATCGTAGAGTTCGCAGAAACGCCGGATAGATCAGAAGGAATAAACACACGTATAAATTATATTAACGACGCCGAATGAATGAAATAATGAATGAAGAGCGTGAAAATAAATGGGGCGCGCGAGAGACTCGTGCGATTTTATCGAGAGTCTCGAAAAATATGCGAGGGAGTAAAATTTGTTCGAGAAATTTAAAAACGATGAATATTGTTTTAGATTTCCCATTGTATTCAGGAATGGGATGGAAGCAGGAAGAAGTCGGGCGAAAGTGCATCTGCGAGAGGGATGCATTTTTGGTGCATTCGGTCGGTGCACACGAGGGCAGGGTACAGTGTGTGTGTGCTGTGTGTGTGAGAGGGAGAGAGAGAGAGAGGAGTTTGAGAAACGGAGAGAACCGTCGAGTTTCTGTCTTCATTGAACGCTAAATATATCCACGGTTATTAATAGAGACTCGGCTCCTTCGTGTGTAACGCTCAGTGCTCGATGAAGGGCCGGCCACGATGCGTACAGAATGTGCCAACAAATATTGCATTCCGTATGTAACACGTTGCTTCGTTCGTCGATCGTTTTGTACTTCCCTAAGAAAATTCATTTTAAACATTGATTCATCGAACGAACGATAAATCAACGTTAATTCGAAATAGGCTGAATGAGAAAATCGACGAAGGATAAAATCGATCGTTTCGAAACAACTTGAATCGAAAATTTGATGTAAAATTTCGAAGATCTCCAAGTGACGAAAAATTCAGCGACGACTTTCACCCATTGGACGATCTCGATCGAAAACAATTCTCACGCCTCACCATCCCTCCACCCTCGGATCACTCCTTCGCCCCGTGTGAACGGAACTCTTCACAGGCACGAAACTATTCCAGTGATTTTCATGCGGGTAGCCAGCAACCTTTGGCGTACTCCACGAGATTCTTCTCTTTTTCTTTTCAAGGTACCTTCCTGCCGCGCCTCTCGTTTCACGCTATAGCTCGTACACTTTAATGTATAATGGGTTTGTACACATTAAAAAAGAAAGAAAGAAAGAAAAAATATACGGAGAGACAAGAGAAAAAAATTCTCCCCGCTTTGAGACACACCGAGAGAGATTTCCGGACTACCTTCCGCCCTCGACTCGCGTTTCCTGCTAGCCAATCCCGCTTGTACGATCCTTTACGCTCTCGCGCCGGAAGTTAGACGAGAATAAAAGAAAATGAGTCGCCGTCTAGCCAGTCGCTACCCTGATCCTAATTCAACACGATTCACGTACTTTGGCATAACAATAATAGCCTGGGAATCAACGATATCGAGATTGGCTGTGAATTAATAATATTTCAATTATTTCGTCATTTACGAAACATTTGTCAATTAAATTTCAAATAATTCAAGGTATATAATTTTCATTTGATTCGTTCAATTGTTCGTTGTAAACGTTCTGATTGCGTTCAATAGAAGTTTGATGCCGAGGTGGGGGGGGAGAACAGAGAGTTAATAAAAATCAGTTTGGGACGTTTGTCACGATTATCGTTTTATCTTCGTTCGAGGGGAACATGCGAGGAGATAATAAAAAGGGAGATGTTAAGAGAGCTGCGGTTCTATCGTGGCCCTTGTGAATGGTCGTATAATGCTCGCGGATCGTGGGCGCCGGGGGCGAGCCGACTCGCGCGATGACCTCATCTCACCGGAAGCGATCTTTGATTCGAGTTGAGGACTTAATTCGTCTCGAATCGTCTCCCTTCCCTTTATCGTACGTCATCTCCTGCATCGCCAAACTCAATAATCTCATTATTAATATTATTATTACGATGATATTCCCGAGATTGATAACGTTTTTTCTTTTCTAATTCCCTCCTTTCAATTTTTCAAATCGAAACGAATTACATCGGGAGAAATAAATATTAAAAAAAGAATGAAGATATCGCTCGATATAAATTATGCGATCAAATTGACAAGAGATAACGCAGATTAGTCCGAACGGTGGCCGAGACATAAATACGATAATAATATTCCACGCGTTGTATCGAAAACGAAACCCAGCATCGTAGCGCCATCTCCCGGCTTTCTCGCGGGGCTTGAAAGCTTCGACCGCTCGGCGATAGATGGCGCCACCGTTCACTTTTCCTCGATAATCCGATAAAAAATCGTTCCCTGTTAATTAACGGCATACAAATAAATTTATCTAGATAAAAGAACAAATTAACGAATCGTTATAAACAATAGTTTATCAGCAAAAATTACAACAACAAAAAAGTAGAAACCTGTAAACAAAATTATTGTCTTAGAGAACAATTGTTTATATCATTATACAAGAATTTATTCAATTAATAAATGACGATAAATAAACCGAGTCTAATAATTGTTTCGAAATCCAGCAATCTCCGCTCGACAGCCACATCGATTTCTACATAAGCTGCTAACAGATTAACTAAAACGATTCGATCGAGCACTTGTAACAATAGAACGATGCCGGGATTGTTTGGATTTCGGAGCCAATTTTGACGAGATACGAGTAACTACACGTACGAGAGGATTTTCTACGTGTAATGCAAAGAAGCCGTGTTATACAGCTCGCGTATCATCCCCTTCTCCGCGGCGGCGCGGAGGGCAAGCACTCTCGAGCTAACCCTCGAGGGTACCAACCTCCCGCCCCTCGTGCATCTTGCCAAGCGCGCTTTCCCGTTAAGCGGCAAAGGACATAGAGAATCTCGTGGCGATTTATAATTCACGTACTTAGGCCACGTAACAGAGAGAAAGGACAGAGAGAGAGAGCGAGAGAGAACGGCGGGGCCCGTCTCGGTGTTCCTAATGAAAGATAAACATAATCAATCCTCGGGACTGGCGGAACGGGCAACGAAAATTGGGGGATGGGGACGCAAGCTCGTGGTACTCGGTACATCCCCCGCAAAGAGAGAATATTATATAACCGGCGCGGACTAACGTAATTTTAGCCAGCGAGACCTCGTGAACGCCTCTCTTTCCACCACCCCTTCGTATCATCCCCTTCACCCTCACTTACGCCATACTCGTTCATCCCTTGTTTTCGTTTCATTATCCACAGCCAGGCCGTATCGCGAAACGAGCATATGACAGAACACGTATATATGCATAGGGGCGAGGGTATACATAGAAAGGGTTCATTATCCCCTAATAACACGACCAGAACGGTGTGATCGAAGTTCGGTCATGCCGAATAATCGCTGGTAATATCTAGAGAGAGAAAGAGAGAGAGAGAGGAAAAATAACTATACAAAAATTCTCGTCCACGAGGGGATGATGCGAAAAGCCTGATAATAAAAATTCGACGAAATAACCGAACACGTATCTCTGCTTTAATTCCATCCGCGGATTTGTGATTTTATTTTTTACGAAAGTCATTTCGGCGCGACATAGTTATTTTAACTTTTTTATTTTATTTCGATCGATTTATAATTCTACGTTATATATGAAATGGTTCGACGACGATACGATAATAATTGTAAATATATGTTTTCTTCGGATATTTATCAACGGCCGTCTAATTCCTTATTTTAAGCTCGTAATTCGTCGTACTCAGCGTAGCTCAAAAGTCCGAATATATTCTCGAAACGGATGATATTTTAAATTTTGTTAATTCTTAAATTCTTAGATTTCTCGTTGCGAGATAAAATGGCAAAGATTCTACTACTGTTTTACATAAGCAAAATTCGGTAGCGACAATAAAATAACGAATCGAGTTATTGTTGTCGTTTTTTTTTCTTTTCATTTTCATTGTGAGAATCTCTCGATCTTTAATCTTTTCTCCATGACGAGAGATACATCTCTCGGGCACGAATTAACAGGGGCGGGTGGATTACATACCGACGTTGAAACTTGTCTCTTCCCAAATTTCGTTATTTTCATATTTATGTTATTTTCTCTCGCTGCACCCGGTACACAGGTTTCTTTTTTACTTTCCGTACACTACTGTAATTATTCGTTGGGAAACCACCACCCACGACGAGCGGCTTCGGTGCGCGGCCACGGCGTTTATTAAATTAATCTCGCTTAAACGTAATACCGCGAGTGCATTGCCGTGAATCTCGCGCGATCCAGCCGTTCGTTATTTCCGGATAGACGATGCGTCTGTTCACTTATTGTATATAAAAGAATGAGAGACAGGGAAAGAGAGAGAGAGAGAGAGAGAGAGAGAGGAAATGGATAGGGCGATGAGAGAGAAAGAGACGCATCAACGAAGCATTTCTATCACGCGCAGAATGTGTTGATCGTTAATTCGCGGAGACCGAATTCGCATCGCGTCGACAGAGTTCCGTTGCACCCTCTGGCGTACGCGTACACGATGCCACCGTCAACCCCTCGGTACGAAAGGATTAAAAGAGCCACGCTGTGACGAAGTGAGGGTGGGAGGTGGAGGTGGAATAATCAGGAAAGCTGGAAGCTCGACTACGGTGGCAGCAGCAGCGAGCGATCAAGGCACGCGGAAATGCGTCGAAATATTTCGACCGTAAAGGGGCTAAGTGGTAGAGAGGGTTTGCAAAGTCCGGAGAGCGAGCGGAATGTGCCCGAGGCATGACCATCGGCTACTGTGAGTATATATTGTTTTGTTTTTTTAATTTTCTTTACAAACAAGAGGAAAGAAAACGAGGGAGAATATGGGGTAGGTAAAAGGATAAAATAACAAAGAAAATGTTCTGTATAGGGGATGAAAATAAGATTTTTGGAGGTTATCGTTGGAAACATTTAATAATACAGTTTTCCTTCGCGTATCGATATATTTCTCAACCCGCCCTCCCCTTTGGGAATGTAATCGAACGCTGCGAATTTTTTTTATCGCGAGCTACAAATAAAATTGTATATAAAATGTAAGAGAAACCGAATTTTCTTCCTTCGTACTTTTCTTTTTGTTTTTCATTTTTTTTCTCTTGTTTTATGATAATGCGGTCACCTTTAGTACCAGCGTACAAAAGTTCAACTCCCCGCCCCGTTTTCCATACACGACGAAAAAGAAACGAGAACGAAGCGGATGATCTCGTTATACCAAATGGTGACCCTTGCATAAAGGGGGCGGTGGTTTGCCTCGCGTATTTCGTCGCCGCTCTCTCTTTTCATTAATATATCTACTTAATGTATGTGTGTAGGTGCGTGTGTGTGTGTGTTTTTTGCGACGACAAAAACCACAACCGTTTCAGAGAAACCCGAGTACCGGCTTAATGCAGTATCACTGCAGTCTGCCTCGCGCCAACCCATGAGCCTGGGCATGTGCGAGCCCTTGATGTATCCCGGGACAACGCGAGGCTGCTAATTAGCAACGATCGAGGGGAGTACGGCATGCATGCGTGATATCGATACTCGGCGGGTGTTGGGATCGTGCCACAGAGAGAGAAAGAGAGAGAGAGAAAGAGAGAGAGAGAAAGAACGAGAGAGAGAGAGAGAGAGAGAGAGAGAGAGAGAGAGAGAGAGAGAGAGAGAGAGAGAGAGAGAGAAAGAGACAGAGAGAGAAATAACGAGGCTTCCCGGGGGTGCGGATATTGGTACGATACTGAGAGGGTGGCGTGCGGAGGGGGGCTAAATCGCGTTACAACCGAAAACAGTATTAATCAAAGATATACAACGTTTGCCGCCCGGCAATTTATTCATATGCACGTGTGAGCCGAAAGTTATCACACAAACGCACGCGTATGAATTTACATAGAACGGTGGCGAGAGTGTGTCGAGGCTGGCATAGAAAGAGAAATGGTAGATACGCGGATGGAACGAGCGTAGGATATGAAGCGATATCGTGGCTTGATGCAATTCGATGTGGGAGCCGCCCCACGGGGTGTTGCCTTATACATCGAACCTGCGAATGAGCCAATAAGCAATTATAATTTAATTCGTTTTTGTTTTTTTTTTGTTTTTCATATTTATCCTGTTTTTTAAGCGACCTGCAAAAATATCAAACGCGCACGGATCATCATCGTCATTATCATGATCGTGGCCGCTGGGAACGCTCGATGGGTTTCTAGATAGTTGAAACATTCATCCCCTCTAGATATACCTACCCCTTCGGTGAATAGATGTATATAGGCAGGTATGTATATGTGTCGACACGAGAAGAGCAATAAAGTTGCTCATTTGGTGACGGGAATTGCTCGCGTCAGAGAGTTCGTGTGGCACTTTCCCCGATGGCACTGCCGCTCGAGGGGTTCTGCCATACACTTATACGTACACACATACACGTATCGAGGTCTCTCTCTCTCTCTCTCTCTCTCTCTCTCTCTTCATATATATATATATATGTAGTCTCACACTACAGACCCGATTATACCACGTATCCCTTGACTAAAAACCGTATTAATTACCGGTTTAATTACTACCGACCGTTCTACGCGAGAGCGAAACGCTCTCGAAGTGGAGCGCCCCGCATGCTAGGATACCCCGAAGGGGTAGGCGGGAAGGGTGGTTTTACGATGGACCTAGTGCACGCGGATTAATTCGAGAGGGATTGAGAGCAACGCAGTGAGAAAGTGAGACAGGCAGAGAGAAAGTGAGACAGGCAGAGAGAAAGAGAGAGAGAGAGAGAGAAAGGGAGAAAGAGAGAGAGAGGGAGAGAGAGAGAGAGAGAGAGAGGGTGGTACAGCTTCGAAGGCCCGAGGAACGTTCTCTCGCGCGAGCTTTTGCCGACTGACCCAATTTATTGGACAGAAATTGCAATCTTCCGTTAGACAAATACTCGACTATCCCCTCTCGCGTACCCGTACCTCACTTCCCACATCACCGAATGCTCTGTCTCGATCCTTCGGGCTCTTTCTTCCTCGATGCAGTACTCAATAAATCGTTAAATCTATTTGAGCGTTAAAACCAGCGTTTGCGAAATCTTTCACGATCGTTATATGTATATGTATTCGGCGATGGGAGATGGGTCGAGAGATAATATCGAGAAAGAAGCGAGGAAGGATCATTTCAATTATTCTTACGGTTCGGAGCAGTTCTCGCTCACTCACTCTCTCTCTCTCTCTCCATTCTATATATCTTTCTTTCCCTGTGTCATGTCGATTCATTAAAGTTAATGTATTATACACTTTAAATTTCAATTGAGAATTAGTGAAACTATTTTTATTAATGATATCTTTATTATTGATGGATATATCTATATATATTTCAATTAAATGAACCGTAGCTGAATAATACTGAAAAGTTTATTAACATTACTACAAGAAGAAAGGATTTTATTATTTTACATTGATTTGAAATTAATGGGATAAAAGGAATAATTTCAATTTTAATACTTCGAAGAGTAGGATCGTAGCGTTCTCTTCGAAGATAACATGTTCGAATGTACAGACATCTTCGAGCATAGGAAGAGGGATGGCGCCACCGTTCACTTTTCGTCGGTATATTACCCATAATATTACCAATTGATTTAATTTCGATCGGAAATCTTCTTTTGTATCTTGCAAATTAAAGATAACTTTAATTAAATGAGGGAAAAACATAATGAATCGTTATAAAGAATCGTTTATCAGCAATATAATAAACGCTAAAACAAATATTTCGTTACAAAATGATTGTTCGATAATGTTATTAAAATAAAATTTTCAATCAATTGATTAATTAATAATGATCGACGATAAATACTCCAAGACTGAAAACTGTCTCAAATTCTGCAATCTCTTCACAATAACCGCAACGATTCGCGCATAAAGATTCAAGCTAATGTATTATATACTCGAACGAGAGAGCGAGAAAAGCAGAGGGTAATGAGAAAAGGAGAGAATTGTAATCGAAGGCTAGCTGAGTATAATGGAGGCCTCGGTTCTTTGTTGAAGGCACTCGACACTTCCGGCGTTCTGAATCCTCTCTCTCTCTCTCTCATCCTACAGAATCACTCGAAACGATTGCGGGACCCTCAAAGAGACCTTTCTCGGAACGACAGAACTAATGGAATGACCCGGGGAGAAAGAGACACGACGATTGGCCTCTCTTGATAAGCCGGGCATATTCTCGCACTTGGTAGCCGCGCTCAATTCCCTCTCATTGTCTGGCCGAATTTCGCCCTAAAATTTTAAACCCGAAATTTCCCACCGACTCGCTCGACCAAAGTTCGTAAAATATTTTATTTCTCGCAGTGAATGAAAGAAAAAAAAAGAAAAAAAACCTTTGAAACGTACGACAGGGGTAATTCGAGAATGATAAATGTCGCATTTAAATGTCGGTTGCAGACACAAAAATCGATCCTCGTCGAATATGTGGGTCAAAATTCAAAAATGATATAGTCGGCGCGAGGCAGCGTCCCCACTGTTTCGTACTTTCGGGCTTCATAGATCTGGCATTGATGGAGCTTCTACTTAAAAAAAAATTTCACGCGAGGCTCTCTCGTGCGTACGGTTTTACGTATGAGAGATACAGGGAACCGGAGAGACGACCGTCATATCGAGCCGCATGATATAATGGCTCTGGGGGGGGGGGGGGGGGATAGAGATATAGATAGATAGATAGATAGAGAGAGATAGATAGAGCGAGAGAGATAGAGAGAGAGAGAGAGAGAGAGAGAGAGAGAGAGAGAGAGAGAGGCTTTCATAAATCCTCGAGGCAGGTGCGGGACGTCGGTTCTCTCGCGTCGCCCGTCGAAATTTTGATCAACTTTAACGCAGACGAGGGTTGAAGGGATGTGGAACAAAAGTGGAAGGGAAACATTCCTGTGCGCGAGGCTACGTATATATCTATGTGTGTGTGTCTGTGTGCGCGTGTATGGACCAGCAACCCGTATAACTATAAATGTACACCTATACGTCTATAGGTAGAAATATATTTGCGTGAGAAGACTATAATATCACATGCACACCCAGACATACACCGACACCATCGGGCAACCCTGGAAACCTCGAATCTCCACCCCCGCCATGGAGAAAGGGTGAGTTTCATTAGGCCACCATCCTCACCGGAGTTACGCAGAGGGTTAGGGAAGAGAAGGGGGGGGGGGGCTTTGATGGCCACGTACAGGCGCTGCCATTTGATTCTGGTCGCTTTAGAGAAAGGGATGAAGTGCGAGAGTAGCGAAGGGGTGGTGGGGGAGGAGTGATTTCCCTCGGTTCCTCTCGCTCGTCCATTAGAGGAATGAAATATTGAAGGGGCCCTCGTCATCGACGCGACTCTGACTTCGATCGAGCGAGAGAATCACGCGTCACCCCCCCCCCCCCCCCCCCCCGACCGCCGTCTATTCCGTGGAGAGAAAGAGATTTTACGTAACACGAAGGGTCGTTTCAATCCCCTTCACCTTCGCCATTGTTACGCGATCTAGTTTCTCCGCCCACGTACAACTGCTTTAACCTTCTCCTGTACTTTATCTATTCCCGCAATCCTCTCGATCTTTTTACCTCGTACACACGATTTTCATCCCTCTCGCACATGCTCGAACCTTCTATCCAACGGTGAGAAACCAAACTCACCAATCGAAGTCGATGCGAGTCTACCACGCGATAAATCCCTTAGGTACGCTGTATACGCTCGGCGTTTCGCTTGCACAGCTGCCTCTCTCAGCGTTCCGACTGACACCGGGAGAATCCGTGTAGTTCGAGTTCGCGGAAGTACACAGGGTGGAAGATACTGCTTCGCGTGAGTTACGCGAGGCTGTCTGCGTTTTATATACGGATTAGCCACGGATGCGAACGAATCGCTCGTTATTTTATCACCGACGAAATACGTAGTTGTTAATTAATTTTCGGGAAAGACGCATAGGGTGTGTGTTTTTTTCCCTGTTTTTGTTTAGAATTAATTCACACTGAAATTTGCGTAAGGGTGGCTTGTCCTCCACAATTCAACGAAAAATTCATCAAATTCGTCGAAATAATTTGTTGGTTCTCGAAGATCGTAAAAATGGAGGTTTTATTTTTTGTTTTAACGACAGCTATTTTAAAACGCTACCCCTGGGTACATCCGTGTTTTTTACGTCCAACCCCCTAAAATCTTTTTAACGACCATTTTTCATAGTCTGCTCTATATTACATCGAAGGTATCGATACGAGAACGGTTTATCAATAAAAATTTGGCACTCTGTATATCATGCTTGGCGTACCGATGAAAACTCCATGGGGTATGGTTAACTGTCGAAGAACCCCAAAAGTCGCATTACCTTCGTCAAGAAGCTTTCAAGTTTCGCCTTCTATAGTTCTTGAGGAAGTCGCTTTCGTTCCTCGACTCTGTCTCATACCCTCTCTTTTTCATCCCCGTCACCTCCGACTTTGGCGTACAGTCGCGGAGAGAAGGGAAGAGGCGTATGGGACGTTCCAGCTTACATCGACGTGTCTTCACATCCTACCATTTAATCTATACGTTTTTTCATAACTGACACAAAACTTGTCCAAATTTCTTCAGTCTCTTTAACGTATTTAAATTAATATCTAATTATTATTATTTATATATTTGGTCACGAAAATTATCATCGAACAAGAGTTGCTCGAAATAATACAGAAAAAAAATCCAAGAGTTTATAGGCTTGCAGTAACGATATAAAAAAATAGAGATCCAATTCGAGAGAGTCATTAATTCGTTGATTCGTGATGGAACGTCCCGTATAAATTTCGTACGCGCAAGAGCGAAGCACGGAGAGCCAACCGTTTCCGGAAAGTGGTACTTCCCGGCACCGTCCCGACTCCAACGCGTCTCGCATCGTCGCGAACGCAGGAACGAACCATCCTTCCCCTTAAACCCTTTCTTCGCTCTTAGCACGTTCGAGCATACACGGCATACTCGGCTAAGTGACGGCGGAGAGAACTTTTGTCGCGACAACTATCGCCGCGAAGAATCTTCCCTCCGGTCCGGGAAAGGGTGAGAACGCAAGCGTGTCGCGAGCAAGCTTTTCTCGCTGTTTCGTACGGAGTGAGGGAATTCTGCTAAGAACATCGTTCGAAGAAGTTGGCTGGTCGTTATACACAGAACGGAAAATCGGGAGAAAGATCTTTTACCGGTGTAACTTTCATTACAAGAGACCCGCGATCCTCGAGTACTTCTTCTAGTTTTTCATAGCGTACAAATAGACCCACTGCGGTTGTAAAAGTGAAGCAACCGCGAATCGAGAAGTATGGAGAAAACCTCAAGCTTCGTTCGTCGTTACTTTTATCTCACGAAGAGAACGGGAAGCAAGTGACGTGAGAAGAAAACGGGAAAGAAAATGAGAAAAAGAAATGAAAACGAGAGATTTTTTTATAAAAGAAAATAAAAATAAATGTTTTACCGACAAAGAGGTAGAATTTTGTATAGAGAATGTGATGTTCGTGGTGTAAGGACAATTTTCGATCGGATAGGATTGTGAAATGTGGGAAAAGACGAAAAAGATTTTTTTTTTTAATTTTCCGATGAATTTACGAAAATCTTAAAATATCGATATTTTACGAGGTTGTAACTTTTTCCCGTTGAATTGATCTGCATTTTAGCAAGAACTTTTACAAAATCGACATCTAGACTTGGAGAATAACGCTGGTTTCATGAGAATAACTCAAATAGTGCGGCCTTTATAAAAGTTCGAAAATCGCGGAAAAAGATGGAAACGGAAGAAATTAGGAAAAATCAATTATTCAACTTAAAAATTTTGTAAAAGATCGAAAAAGCCTCGTATGCGCATGATTCAAGCATAAAATTAAACCTCGAAAGCTCGACTTTCCACCGAGTATCGAGTAAGCCTTCTTGCTCACTCGATAAACCGTCATAACGAATTTATTGAAAATACACTAGATCATTTTACGATGAAAATCACGAACTAAACCTAAAACCCTGGAGAATTCTCGTTGGGAAATACTTCGAATAGCTGGACAAAGCTTCAGGCTATAACGAACGTCAGCCAGACGTGCAAAGAAGATGCAAATCTACGTTAGTACACGTTGTAGCTTTAGCAACGGAGATTCCGTTGGTTCCCAACGTTCTACATTCTAGATACGAACAGGAGGCTGCCTCGTCTACGTCAACGAACGTTACCTACGACACAGAAAGCTGCTTCACGTATAGTCCGACGTCCTTACTCCCCCATGGATCAACTCTATCCCCCCCCCCTCTCTCTCTCTCTCTCTCTCTTTCCTGTCTGGTCCGTATTGCGAGAGAATCTCGCGAGCACGATGTCCTGGTCTCGTCCGCGCGGCAAAGTCATTGTAAATCACGAAGCGGAGGGTGCATCGTGCGCCACGAATGTCAAGCGTCTGCTCCTTATTCCCCTCATCCTCGGCTTCTCGTTACGTCCCTGTCCCTGTATTCTTCCCACCACTTGTCATCTTGGTTATATACGAAATCCTTCGATTTCGCTTCTCGCTATCTCTCGTTTAGTTTAGCAAGGGTCGAAAATACATTTTTCTGCATTCACGATCATCCACCAAATTTCCATCCCAGTCTGTCATCCGCTCGGTCGCAAAAATCTTCCTTGCCTCGCATTCTTCTCGATTTCGCACCCCTCGTTGCGATTGATTTATCGCGCTATACCGTTTCCATTAAAAGAAAATCCAAATTTATACGCTAGTCAGACCACGTAATTATCATCCCCTATATATTCCTATCAGCGATATTAAAATTTTCGATGATTAATCTAGACCGCGCGTGCACCTCCACTTTTTTCCTCGGATATAATTTTTGTTCTAACTTCTCGCAGATTGATGGCACGAAAAAAAAATAAATAAATTTTTGGAAATTGAGCTGCGTCGATGATTCACCGCTGGAAACATCGAGGTGGTTGAGGGTTGTAGCAAGACTAGCGGAAAAATCTTACGTTCTATTTCAACTCGAAACTTCTCGATCTTCTTTTTATCTCGCTTTATCCTTCTGCACACGTATGTACGTATCGATCCTCACGAGTGAATTCGTAGTCGGGATTCTCTCGGGAAGGCGTACGGGCTGTAAAGTGGGATGGTACGGAGAGAACAAGCCACCCTCTCGTGTATGCTGCCTAGACGGTACGAGAGGCGCGATAACGTTCTTCGTTCTTCACTCTCTCTCTCTCTCTCTTTACATACATATATATATATGTATGTAAAGAGAGAGAGAGAGAGAGCGAAAGATATGTATAAATTTATACAGAGGTTTTCGTAGAAAAGATATATCGTTTCCCTTTTCTATACGTACTATTCCACCGCCCGCGGTTTTTCGCAAGAGCGAAAGTGCGCCAGGCAGGAGATCGTTGCCTCGTGTACATACATCCGTTGGAATTCGAGCGAGAAAATATTACTCACTGCCACGTGTACTTGACGGCGCCGTGGTGAGTGAGAGAGAGAGAGAGAGAGAGAGAGAGAGAGAGAGAGAGAGCGAGAGAGAGAGAGACGCGGCGGTTAAGACGCGCGAGTGAACAAGCGATCAAGACCCGAAGATGAAAATGTATCCCTCCTCCTGTATACAAAAAGCTCGGGATATTTTTCAAACGCGCGTAACCTGAAAATGCATAATCCCGGCTATTTATTTACGCTACCACGAGAATATTTTTTTTACATACGGCCAATGACCCCGAGATCGCAATTTTATTCTTTCGCCCGATAAATTTAACTTTTCGCAAAGACGCCCGTGTCTCGCGATTGTTTACCGTACAATTTAACGATCCTTTGTTCACCCTTCCACTACCCTTCCAACGACATTGCCCATAATCGCGAAGGGCTTTTGGTTCTTAGCTGTCAGGGTAAACGCCCACCTTATTAATGCGACCGACCATATTGTGCCCGCCGGTAAGGTTCAACGAGAAAAAGAGACAGAGAGAGAGAGAGAGAGAAGGGACGGTATAAGGGTGAGTCAGGAGGGAAGGTAGTCTCGGGGATGATTAGCATTAAGTTACAAGGCGGTCCTGGTGTGTCGGTGTGTACCTACCCGTATGTAGCGCAACCGAGGAAAACTCCGGATGGATCGTCGCTAGGCGAAAGTGTGCGCGAGAGGGGGAGTAAAGGAGAGAGAGTGAAGGAGAGAGAGAGAGGGAGGAGCCCCGTAGCACGACCACCGGCAACCAAGCATCCCCTATCCCGGATATAACTCACCGCGTCTTATCGGTTAACGGGCCCGCTAACCGCTGGAAGGAAAGTGCCTCGTTATCCGTTAATTCCATTACCAAGGAGGGGATGTTAAGGGAGGAAGAGGGGGTGCGCTACCACGGGAAGAAGCATCGGGCGAACCGGTTAGTGTCCCTTCGGAGCTTTTAAAACGTCCATGAACGTATACCGTAAGAGCTATGGATGAGCTAAGACATCCGCTCAGACGTATCAATTTTTCACGTGGCTCCTCTCACCGCAACCCTTTCGTTTATTCCCGCGTGGCTCATTTTTCTCTCAATATTTAATCCGTCCTGACTACGATTTAAATTTAAAAGAAATAATACGAATAAAAGAAGAAAGAATTATTTAAGTACGTCGAATAATATTATTTCCTCGAGCGTAATAATGCGGGCGAGCCACTTTGTTAATTTATATTTCAATTTATATTCCCGCTGATGGCGTGCTCGAATTTCCTTTTTATCCTCGTATAACTCTCATCTTTCGTCCCTTTGAAAACGGGGAGCCTCTCGCGACTCGCTTCATTCGCTCTCTCAATGTTTCCACTCGTCTTTCGCGAATCGAGACAGTATCGTTCCTTGCATTAATCCATTCGCGAGGTCTTATCAATATATACGTATTTATATTTTTTAATATTATCTTGTTGCAGCTCGAGTTTCTAGAGTCTCGCGAGGGCTAGGGAAATAGGGTAGGGGGATGGTAGATTTCTGTTCTCGTCATTCTCTTTCCTCGTCTCGAGCGATAATTTCCCGGGAACTTTAATGAATTCGGATGGACGAGACAAGAAGCTACGGATCTAACTATATATAGGGTGAGTCTCGGGGGTTGTTTTTTTCTTTCTTCTTCTTTCGGTATAGCTGTATTGGAACGAGAGCGAAGAAAAAAGTAATGATCAAGTGGCTGTGACGGTGCGAGTCGGCGAGGACAAAAATGGTAATTACGATATAAAATCGTCTCGCCGTGGATAAGAATCCACGGCGTTGTGAAAAAGAACGTTGGACTCGAACTCGTGTAGGAGAATGAAAGAGAATCAAGAGGCGAAGCCAGCCCATCGGCGTGAGGATCCTCGAGAGCCACAAAGTTATGAGCCATTTGATTCTTCGTCTAGCGAGGGTAAAAAGAATCGAATGGAGATTGAGAGAGTGAGAGAGAGAGAGAGAGAGAGAGAGAGAGAGAGAGAGAGAGAGAGGGAATGAGAAAGAGAGAAAAGAGGGATGAAGTCTAAGAACCCGGTGAAAATTCTTTACCTCGAGGTGGAAAATCCTGGCGTTACGAGAAGATAGGACGAAGGTACGAGTGAGATAGCGAAGAAAGGTGAAGGAGGTGACTTTCTCAGATTCAAACGGTAAGGGTTGGTCCGCACCCTCGCCATCTCCTCTATCTCTCTCCCTCGCGAGGGTTTTAATAGTTTATTAAAGGTTCCCATTATCCCAGGCTGGGAGTAACCCTTGAGCCATTTGGACTCATCCAGCGTCCAAGAGAGAGAGAGAGCGAGAGAGAGAGAGAGTGAGCTCCGACCATCAGGACTCGCACAGACCATCCCCCGGGTTGTGATATCAACCCTCTCTGTCCCTCGACTCTTCGGCATATAAATTCTCCAGAGTTTCATCTAAATCCTATATAGCAATTTCAAACTACGATCTACCTCGCTTTTCCACCACCTATACCTATCTACGTACCCCTCGACGCGATTCCCTCCCACTCTTTCCTTTGAATCCTATTTCAAGGAATCCAATTGTCATCTTATCCCGCACTCTACTCGGGGAATGTTGGTCTATGCAAAAAAAAGAAAAAAAAAAACAACCCAAAAGAAACACTACCACTCTGGATATAAATAAAGAAAATTGCCACTGAAGAAACACCTTTACAGCCCGCCGCTCGCTGCGACTCTCTATACGCGCGAGTTATTAATAAAACATTTCAAACACCGCTTTCCCGCGATGTACATCCATTACGCTGAAATTAAATGACTGCGCGGAGAGTTCTTTGAGCTCGAGAAGGGAGAGAAAGGAATGTACAAAAAGAGGTAGAAGAAAAAACAACGGAAATGGATGGTAGGAGACTTCGGGCTCGAGGGGGGTTGGACAGAAATTAGCATTCTGTCGCCAAGGGTGTGCCAGTCGTACGCGACCCTTTGAGGCAATTACGACAAGGGAAGGACCGAACAATAACGAGGGACGGAACAAGGGACTTTCTCGCACTCGCTTCTGAACCGGTGGCCGGAACATTGACGGGGCAAAACTCCCCGTCCTACTCTCGCTACGCTGCTTCTCCGTGGCCTCAATTATACATCTCGGAGTGGTATATGTGTGTATAGATATTTAAGTGAAAAGCCAGAACGTTGAAGCCTACCGAGAGCTGAGTAAACCAGGGGTTGGGTGGGAGAGGTTTGAAAAAGACGCTCGCTCGTCCTCGAGGGTTAATTCAATTTCTCGTGTAATAAGTCGTCAGGGCAAGGGGTAATAGGGAATATCCATCCCTTTTTCGTCCTGTTCGCGGGAAGATCTTTCCTGGTGCCGAAGGGGAGTCCTACCAACTTTCAAGACGAATGTCTTTTTAGCCTACAGGATCCATCCCCTCCATCCCTCTTCGCTGTTTACGAACTATATACAGGGAAAATACAGTGCAAAAGGACGAAGTGCCGAAGCGAGTGATATCGTGGCTGGGTAAAAGGAAAGGTATTCGACCGAGAGACGCATCGCTTTTTAACGAGAGAGGAAAGGGAGAGAGTGAAAGAGAGAACGAAAGAGAGAGAGAGAGAGGCCTCGGAAGGCTTTTTACCAAGGGGTGGTTTCGATCCCTCGTAGAACCCTCGCTTTCGTCGCGGGACGACCAACTCGATTATCGTTTAACGAAAATAAGAAAAAAAGAAAAAAAGAGAATACGTGTATAAAAAACACCCCTTTCTCAGAAATGAAATCCTTATCGGATCGTAAGTTGCCCCCTGGTCGCGAGAACGATGGAATGACAAAAAATGCGTGTTGTATGATAAAAAAAAAACAAAGAAAGAAAAAACAGAGCGAGATACGAAAATCGACGAACCCTTTTTATTATCGTAGTCACCGGTTAGAATCGTTGGCCGCTATCGTATTTACGAAAGGACGAAAGGATCTCGCTGCTCCTACATCGAACTATCCGTACGACGTTCGCTTCCAGGGAAGGAAAACATACTTTCATGCATATTTTAACACATCTCTTACGGCTCGTTCCAACTCACACCGAAGCTGCGACAGTGCTCTCGAGTGAAAAAGTCTCTTGAGAATTTCTCGACGTATGTATAAAATAATCAGATACGGATTGCTCGAAGGCAAAGTGTATCGATGTCACTGCGAAAGTACTCAACAATATAGCTATGAATATAAAATTGCCTTACTTATCAAAGGATATAGCCGTTTTTATCCTCTATAAAATTCACCCTCTTACAAACCCTCCTCTTACTCTGCCCGTATAAAAGCGACGCAAACGGAACCAAGGGTTGGAGAGAGAGGAAAAAATCAACGACAATAGCCTTCATCGTTCGCTATAAAATATCGTCTTCCAGTAGAGTCGAACGTACGAAAGGAATCTCACGATGAAGGAAAAGATAGGAGAGAAACGAAACCGGCGGACAGCCCGATCGATGGAGAATGCTACGTACCTCTATCAATGTTAAAAATCAATCCAACTCCTAACTCGTAATGGAACTGGTTTTCTATCGAATTCCTGAGAATTTCTCCTGTCCCAAACGTATCGATGAATGCACATCTATTGGAATACATTGTATGCGAAACATCTCTCTCTCGTCTCACCCCTCAGCCCCTATCTCGCTCTTTCTCTCTCCTCACTCAATCGTGAATCTTCACTGAGTGATGCTTCCGCATTGTTCGCTCTCTCCCGTTTGTTCCTCTGTGTTTCCTCCTGTTATATCATCGGATGTGCCGCGCTTGCTTGTTGCTTCCTCGGACCCTGATACAATCGGCTTTCAAGTTGTTCTCGAGTTGGCGTAATCACCTTGCTACTTCACCCGCGTTTTCTCCCTCCATTTGTCGATACACACCCTGAGTGCGCATAGCTACGAATCTATGTACATACGTTTCCACGTAGTTCCAAGTTTCCCATTCTCTCGTAGAATTGTTGCATCGAGAGATCGTTGGCCGGGTCAGGCAGGAATGGGAAGAACGAGGGAGAGAGAGAGGGAGAAGAGAGAGAGAGAGAGTCACGAGGGTCTGATTATTCTTGTGTAACAGCGAAGATACACAGAGGGTTGAACCATCGTTGTTGTATTGTTCAATCGCGAGATTCGTAGGAGTGAGAAATATCTCTGGAGGGATGTCGGGCAAGATTTCTGCCCAGACGTCGAAAATCCTAAGGGGTGTTTATCCTGGCGACGAGACTCTGCGAAATACATCTGGGTGATTCAATGAATCGACTAATTTCATTGCGAAACATACAGAGGGTACGGAAAACTGGGCGTTAAACTCGAACCACGTCTTTGGAAATACAACGACAATTATAACGCGAGACAGAGAGAGAGAGAGAGAGAAAACGATAGCCCGTGATTATAGTTTGCGTTTCCCATGACCCGTAAAAAGAAATAATTCGATAGTGAGCGTAAATTGCGCAACGAGTCGATGAATAAGAAATCTCGAAGCTGGAAAAGAACGAAGTAAAAGAAAAAACATGGAGACTCGAGGGAAAGGTCGACGATCCTGCGAGTGCCCGAAGGGGTTGTCCAAGAATTTCTCGAGGATTACTATAATTACGCGAGCGAACTAGAGGCTCGATGATCGAGCCGTGGAAAAACCAGTCGACGAGAGTCGATTCTCTCCTCGTACGTTCTCGTGTACGCACACGTGGTGCTTGCTTCGTCGAGAATCGCGACTACGCGCCTTCAACGTGTGACACGTCGAACGAAGCGAGAGGAGAAATACGTGTTTCGACACACGCGAAATAAACCATATAAACGGAAAACCGTTCGCGTTACCGATTGGAAAGTCTCGTTTAAGATCAATCGTACCTCGAACGATGCACGATCTATCGAAAATTTACACGAGCCATTAATAACTCTACGAGACAAAAGAACAAAACAAAAAGTCAATCGAAATCGTACGCGCGAAAAGTAGTGGTTTTTTTTGAAGTATTGAAGGAAAAAAATATTTGAAGAAAAAAGTGCTCGGTTTCAAATCGATCGAAATTTACATTGTCCCGAGTGTTTCATAAATATCGGCGATCTCATCGTTCGTTGGTCTCCTTTGGTTATGTTAGTTCTCGGTATATAGCCACGATGCCCAGGGGAATTCCGGCTATTCCAATCGGGAAATTCCTTGCTCACGTCGTAACTGCACCGAAGGAAGCGGAATGCGGAGAAACAGAGGTGGAGAGAGAGAGAGAGAGAGAGTGAGAGGAGGGGAGGGGGGCTAGCTATTAACCGAGAGGATAGGAGGGAAAGGGCATCGATTTGGGCGCACGGATTTGATGCTGCTGGACTTCGTAATAAGCGCGAATCTCAACCGGTGCAACTACTTCGCTGTGCTGATATGCTTTAACTCCACCCCATCCAGCTACCCCAACCAACCAAAGCCCTTCAGTACTATCCTCATAGAGGAGAAGCGCGTTACTCGGATTTTCCGATCGTTCCCATCGACTCAGCATCGATGAGCCAACGAAGCGTTTTCCCTCTATAGACTCGTATAACCTCGACTATAACTCCGTGGCTATAATTCGATCCGATTGAATTATTGACTTTGCCTCTGTGCAGGAAAATTAAAACTTTTATCGAACGACCTATTTTTCGATACGATACATTCTCTGATATTTTCATACACGATTTTAATCGATTACTCCTTCAGGAGGGATGAATGTCACTGTTAGGGCAAACAAAACAGTTACTTTCTAACAAAAATAATATTGTTCGTTAGATATTAGAAAATTTAATTTAAAAAAATCAGTCCTGTAAAGCTGATGAGAAAAAGAACGTAGAAGTTTTCGGATAAGGGTTGAAACGAGGAAACTACCCCCGAACAAAAACCGGAGAGAAGAAGCTCGTCGAAGTCGTAACTCGCGAGAAGATACAAGAAGGACGATTGTACCCTCGAAGCACTCGAGGCAGCAAAAAGTAATTCAGTGTGTCGGGAAGATTCTCGGGTCGGGAACAGTAGTTGACCCTCGGCAGTAATACGTTGGTGCAGTGCGCGCTTTGGTAGCGGGATTGCAGCCGGCGAGGAGCCGAGAGAACGATAGACTATGCGGTAACCACACACCGGGAAGAAGAGAAAGAGCCTCGTAGAGGAGGGTGAGCAAAGCACCGCGGTAGTTAAGGAAGTTCCGGGTCAGTCGGCACTTCTCTCACTCGGCTACTTCGCGAACGAGAGACATAGATAGAGAGAGAAAGAGAAAGAGAGAGAAATAGGGATAAAGACTGAGAGAGAGAGAGAGAGAGAGAGAGAGTGAAAAAAATTCTCTCAGCCAGGACTCTCTGTACGGTCCTCTCTCCTGGCGTTTCTCCCTGCTTCGCGAAAAATAATGTACCTGCTGCCGTGCGACAATGGCTAACGAGTTAGATTCCACGACTATATACATTTTCCAACCCTCTCTCCCTCTTTTTCCTCGTTGGGTCTTTCACAAATACAAATTTTCTCCGAGTATTCGCGTGCAACAACGAGAGCCTGGAGCATGTACGAGAAACACGGGACTAGCCCGGACTATTTATCGCCACGCATTATGGAAAATGCAGTCACGAGGAGAGTCGGAACGCCCCCGTGAGCGCCCTTCCACCCTTTCTCTCGAGCGCTTGAAGCGGAATATTAATTAGGGTGATTAACCCACAAATTAAATATACCGGGTGCGTGCATACCTATTTACTACATGTATATATATTATTCGTTCTCTCTCTCTATCTATCTATCTCTCTTTTTGTATTTACCCTGTTTCCGGTTCGTTCATTGAACACAGCCGTAGTCGCGTGTGCGTTATACCGACCACGGCAATTGCTACAGCGCCACCTGCGACCATCGCCACACACCAGGCTTTTCTATTTGTTTGGAACACAAACATGTTCGTCAACACACGTGTATATATATATATATATATATATATATCTACCTACCCACAGTTATATACGCGGGTATAATATGCCCCGGGTGAGTTTCTATTTATTATGCGCCGCAAAGGAAATAACGATTGCATAGACTTTGCACACCTGCGAATCAACACCGTTCTTCGTCCCGAGGATTTTTCTAAATACGCTGGCGCCCACGATGATATTTCACTTTTCAACTTGTATTGAATTTATTTTTCCCCAACTCTGTAAGCGTTACTATCAGCCCGGAGCTTGAAACATCCCGCGTCCCTATTTTCCCGGAGGTATTTTCACTCCCACATTTTTTTTTCACTATTTTTGTACCATTTGGCCGGCATACTGTCGACCAAACCGGAGGAGGGCTCGAGAGGGTCGCGGAATATTTTTGTTCCCAAGCCTGGATTTATCGAGCGAATTAATTATTTCGCACGGAGACTGAGTTTCGCACGGTCCAGATGGCGAGAATCGCGCTTCTGGCGTTATGTACACGCGGGGCGAAACGAGCGAAGCGTAAGGAGAAAACGAGGGGGTGTGAGAGAGAAAGCGCTCGCTTGGCTCTCCGCTTGCGGCGGATCAGTAGGAGGGAGGAAAAGAAAAGGCAAAACAAAAAACAAAATGCCATAGGAAAGCCCACCGTAAGAAACGAGATGTCGCGGAAAAATTATGATTATTAATCGTCCGCCCCCTGCTGGCCAGGACACTGTACTTCCTCTCTCTCTCTTGCCCTGCTCGCTTTTTACTCGTTTGCTACCTCTCACCGCGCGTTCGAAAATAAAAACAAAACACAAAGAAACATCCCGGCAAGCTTCGACCTTTATGACATCAACGATGAAAATTCGAGTAACGATACTTTAATACCGAAAATAAAATCAAATATGAACGCACAGACTATAAAGCCGAAAACTAAATCGCATGCAGATGATAATATTAATTAATCGTAATTAAAAACATAAATTACCTGAAATTAACGTCATTTATTTAAAAATGTATTTAAATACAAATGTCGAAAAAATTAAATTACACGAAAATAATGGCATAATGATATAATAATGAGAAATGCCTATAATTACAGAAACACGTGCGATAATCACAGCTCTACGAACAATAAATGTACAGCTGCGAATCTTCGTGTGCGAAGATAGTCGAAGTTCTCTCGATTCTCCTTGGAGGAAGAGGAACTATCAAGATTCCCCGAGGGTGCATCGGCTAAGCACAACACATTATGAATAAAGGGTGTCCCCATAAGGATTGAGGGGAAAGGGGGAGGATTGAATATATACACGTACCGGCGTCGCTCGTCGGCTCTCGTCATTTCCGGTAGCTTAACCAGGATAACGATGTGTAATCACGACAGAGAGAGAGCGAGCGAGCGAGAGAGAGAGAGAGAGAGAGAGAGAGAGAGAGAGAGAGAGAGAGAGAGAGAGAGAGAGAGAGAGAGGAAAGAGTAGCAAGCGGGGAAAGCGGGAAGGGGGACAGAGGTTTGCGCGCTCGATTATAACCATAGTCGTGGGGCTTCCCCGATGCTCCGGGGACGTATAAATAACGCAAATAACAGCGCGTCGGGTCGTGCTGCGGTTGTTCGCGAGCGGCAAGCACTACAAGCCGCGAGCCTGATAAGCCACACCGTTGCTCTCTCTAACCCCTCATCCTTGTGGTGCCTCTCACCAGCCACCCCTCCTTACTGGTGAGAGACACGACGGTTGAGAGCGAGAGAGAGAGAGAAAAAGAGAGAGAGAGAGAGAGAGAGAGAGTCGGAGAGGACGAGAAAGCCACAATCAACGACAATTTGCAACGAGCCAACACGAAACGAGAAAGATCTTACCGGGATTGTTATCCGAACGATCTTGGTGAGCTATATAGCGCTGTCATGAAAGGGGTTGAAACACACCCTTTTCGTATTGCGCTCAAGAGCTTGATTATACATTCCTGTACACGCGGAGGATGCCTCGTATATACCCACGTATATCGCTGGGAACGTTTCACGTTTCAAATAACAAATCATTTTACGACAGATTTAAAGACAGTACTGAAAACGAAGTTTAAGCTAAAGTCGTGAACGCGAATTACGGGGGAAAATTTAGAATTGCCGCGACAGCAGATATTTTCTAGCAAAATGTTATAAAATTATGAATAAGAAAATTTAATTGTTGAAATTAAATTTTTAATTCAGCAATGAAATTTACAGGAAATAGTGTGATTTTTATTAATAGCTATTATAATTATGAAAAAATAACGAGTGATGAAATTTGTGAGTTTGTGACAATTATCGTTTTTAATTGAAACATCCTATATAAATGATTCGAATTATATCGATAATGACCCAAAGTGTTATTATTATACAGGATTGGTTGAAAGACGTGGTTTTACAGATAAACGAGACGATGTTGCCGGCAGAGTGCCATTAATGGGGATCTCCGTAACGGGAGGATTCGAAGGACGGTGCAATATCGTCCGTCTACGCGTCGGTATCGATGTAAAGCACGCGATTAGACCTTAGCCCGGGCGTTTTCGGTCGTAAAGAGCCGAAGCTCGTTTCGCGTTGTCATCGTCGTCCATTGTCGTCGTCTCGAATCTCGCCAGCATCTCCGTGCCGGAAGGGAGGGAAGGAAGGAGGGATGGACGTTTCAACGCCGATTTTCGACATTAATTCGCATTTGTACCGTTCACGCAACGCGCATTATGGCTTTTCTCTCAGAAGGTGTGTTCACGCGATCGTGAACGCGCGCGCATTTACGAGAGCTTGCGACTCGACGATCTTGGCCCATTGTACTGTCGATACGCGTATAACGTGATATACGAGGAGGAAAAAAAATGTCGTATAACCCTTTTATAGTTTCTTTATCGTAAAAGATGGCACAGTTCGCTATAAATCGTCGATCTGGTTTGCTCGATATAAAACGAATTTGATCGAATATCTAAAAAGAAAATGAACGTTTGAAATCGAAGAAAAACAATATTACGTTAATTCGAATAAATTTTTCCAAATTCACATCAATATGATCTTTTACAAAAATCTATTGTTATAAAAAAAACAATGCATTTTATTCGATCAGCGGTAGGGGGTGGTTTGTTGTTTTTATCGCTTCTTTGAGCTTCGTAAACCGGAAGATCATCGAGATGCCTTTGGAAAATCCTTCGTTTCTCTTCGTGGGAAAACATTGTTGGAGATTCTCGTTCGCCGGAAATTGGCCGATTTCCGTAGTTGCAGGAAGTAATCGAGGAAAAAATAAAGGTACGTCGTTTCTCGTCGAGGCGTTGGTACAACAATAGCTCGTCAAACGCCGCGATTTTTCCGCGTATTCGATTCTTTTTTTCGTTATTACATCGCGCCTGAGAGCACTAAAGCGATAGGGGGGTTGAAACAACCCTCGAACGAGAAAAGAGGATCTGCACGACTGTGTCAGCCGGAAGCTTCTTCTCCTCGGTGGGCAGGAGGTAAGGGGGCGAGGCTTATTACGTGGCTCGTAATTGCGCCGCGTATAACGGTAGTCGCGCCACGGAAATTAACGGGTAAATAATTTCGAAGGGCTGAATAAGATAGAGCGAGCGTGGAACGCGCATCGCGAGGAGAACAAGAAGAAGAAGAAGAAAAGGACTTACCAAAAGTCGTTATGAAAGCCTCGAGTCTTTCTGTGTGTATGCGCTAGCGCCGGTAATAACGCAGATAGAAACTCTCGCTATCTCTGCCACTGTACGTAAAATATCATAGCGGTATATTATTATAGTTTGCCTCTTACCTGGAACAGAAAAGAAATAAAAATCATAAGTACGAACTGAGCAAAAAATAATAATAAGTCCGTAGGGGTGAACAGGGGGAGGGGGCAGGGGGTCTTCGTAAATCTTCTCATTATATATTTTTGCCCTTATTCCCCTTTCCTCGAACTCTTGTTTGCCTCGCTCTTTCCATGCTCTTCACCCTTGCCAATTCTCCACCCGTTTCCTTATCCGCCCTTGCTCGTTTTTTAGAATATTAAAAACCCTCGTAGCCGTGGGCATCGTATAGCGTTGTTACACTCGCGACCATAAGTTCAAGGGAAAACGAGATAGAGATAGGGGGGGGGGGGGGGAGCGACGCAAATAGAGCCCGAACGAGGTTCGATAAATTGTGCAAGTTTGGTAAATTATGTCGCGTAATCTTTGGATACCGAAAAACCACTGTTCGTGTTATATACATATGTATATATGTGTGGGTCCGTAGTAGGAAAATAAAAGGACAAGTTCGACCTCAAAGTTTCCCATGTTGAAAATTACTCGTCGCTTCTTTCGTACTTTTAAAGACATTAACCCTGTTGCGGTTTATGAGAGAAAAAAAAAGAAAAAGTTCAAAGTTCTTTAGAATTGTGTCAGGGGTCAAAAAATATATTTGCGATAAAAACGCACATTTTTCTCATCGCTTTTCAACAATATTAGAAAATAAAAAGTCGTAAGCGAGCCAGGAATATCGCTAAAATTATCGCTACGAAAATAACAAAAATAAAATTTTCGTACAAAATCGGAGACAGAAAATTGATAAATCCATCAACCCACCCTTCTTCGCACAATTTCCATCGACATACGATTCTCGTATATCTCGGTCGGAATCTAAAGGAGCTTCGAGTTTCTCGATTTTCATCATATACCTTGGCTTTTATATGGCGCTCACGTGTTGAGCGATCGTAAGGCTTTTCTCGTGTCGATCGAGAAAAAAACGAGACGAGGGGAGAAAAAAAATTGCAAGACCAGAGTGGCTGCGTTACGTACTTCGCGTACGAATGCATCGCTCTCGACTACGAATGTGCATTTCGGTGAAGAAGAAGAAGTAAAAAAAAAAAAAAAGGAAAAAGAAAAAAAGCTTCTGCGTTTACGAGAAAAGCTCCTGCGCGAGCACGGTGTGCGCCCTTCTAAGCGTACGCGCTTAGAAGAGTGTGTTTGAGCGAAACGCAAGGATAAAGTCGTTCAAAGAGGGGTGGGAGGGATTCGCGAGAAAAAAATTCCACCCCCGAGTATATCGCTCGTCGCACCGCCCGGTTTTCCAGACGTCGCCCGTGTCGACGGGGGTAGGGACAAGGTCAAACCGATCCTTTCACCGAACCATGAACCGACTAGAAACGTTCCGTACGATTTTCATGGTGGTCACGTAGTCGCTTCTGCCTCGGCGAGGCCAAAGCTTTCGAAATATGTGCAAAGGGGGATGAACGGGATATATCTGTGTAGCCCCGTCTACCAGGACGTACACACGAAAGAAACGTTCTTCGTTCGACCGACGGACCCGAGCTTGAATTATGTATGTGTCGGGAAAGTGCATTTTTCCTGCAACTTCCGAGGGATGTTTCGTTTCTTTTTTCTCGGTTCATCAACGACAGATAAGCAAAAAACAAGTAGCTACGAGATTAAAAGAAAAACAAAAACAACAATAAAAATCGTGCAACGGTTTGTTCCGCGAACGTCCAATCAGTCGAGAAACCATTCAGTTTCGATAAGGCGCTTTCCCGTAGGAAACGAAGACGTCTTCAAGCAACTCAAGCAAAGCCAGGGGCTGAAAGCTCGTTCTCGATTCTAATAATCGTAAGATCATAAGAGAATTTCGGCGTAATCCTCTCGCCGTTTTCCAATGACTCTTGTTCCGATGTTCGGTTAGACCGCGGAAGTGGTGTGTGGAGCACGAGAAGTGGGTTTTGGAGGGCATGAAAACGATGCCAAACCGAGCGTGCAACCGTGCGGCGGTAGTAAGGGGTTTGAGGTAACATCGAATTCACCAGTCTAGTAATCAGGGCTTTATTGGCCATAGCCAATTAGCGTGGCTGCGATTGGCACGCGAACAGAGCACGAACTAGAGACGTGGGACGAGGGAGTTTGAGGATTTTGGAGTGCAACGGTGCAGCTCTTCGCCAAGAGAGAGAGAGGGAGAGATGGAAGAGGGTTTCGATGATCGAAGAGATGGATGAACATCAAGAGGGTCGTTATGACGAGCGTACGACAGAGAGAAGATTTCGAGGAAAGGGAAGGGAAAGCCGGAATCGACAAAGGCATCGAGCCGTTCCATCGAGGGAAGGAAAATGCGCTGTAACTGGAGGAGTGGGGTGGATGGGAGAAGGGGGTAGTCTCCACCCTCTTCTAGGATGTCGAGACTCGGGCATTAAGTTAAGAGGTGAAATATCCCCTCTAAACGATTGGAGAGTAGTCCAGATATCATTGGCTCTCTGGATGATCGCATTTGACCCCCCGACGAGCGAGACGAGAGATCCGCATTGCACTTCGGATGTAAAGATCTCTCCTCTCGAGGTCCTTTACACGTTCCTCGTGACCGAAATCCATTCAGATTCCAAACAGAAAAACAAATTTCTACAACCGGTTATCAACTTCTCTACGAACCGGAAGTCTCGTGACGGATGGATTTGACCGATAACTCCAACGAGTACACCCTTATGGAAAAAATAAGGGTACTTTGGCACAGTTCACCGAAAGTCTTAACTCGATATTCCGATAAGGGATTTTTTCTCATTCGTTCCTGAAAAGTCGTGAGAAAAAAGTGAAAACACTTTGGGGATGGAATTTGACGAGACTGGAACAAAACTGTTAAAGGTTACCACTGGCAAACGTTGCGATCTTTGCCCCGGCAAAAGAACAACCCCGAGTAGGTACAGCGAGGAAAAAAAGAAAGAAAAACAGTCGCAGCATCGAGGTACGAGGGAAAAACTTGGGAATTTTTTTTACGGCTGTCGAGTGTCGGGAGGGCTGTTACAGGAGAAACCATCCGGAGGTCGAGGTTTTTTTTTCTTCTCGCACTTGGTCTCGCGGGACGGCAGACCGCAGGCTCGCACGTAGATGAGGAGTTCCGTAGTGTTAAGAAAAAAAGAAAGGAAATACTTGGAGGAATGCGAAGGGGAAGTAAGGCTTCGGCAAGAAGGGGCGAGAGAGGCGCGAGCGAGAAATTCTTCTCGGTCGACCAGAGCCCCGCGGCTATTGTTGTCCGAGAGAGCCGAGAAAGCTACCATTGTCGAGTTGTTTTTTACCCCCGCGGTGCGTTTTTTTTCTTCTTTTTGTTTTCTACCGCGGTTCGTTCCCACGTTCACCAAGTTCGCTGCGGACTCGCGGTATAAAACCAGGGCACGCCGAGCTTACACGTACGAAAGCTTAAAGAAGAAAGACGACAGAGCGCGATCGGAGCTACGACTCTCGAGACCTATCTCATTTTTATGACTGTTCACCTCGAGCTCTTCTCTCGGCTACGGATCGTCGGAAAATGAAGCGGAAGAAGGAAGAAGACGAGAGGAGGAAGAAAAAGGAAGAAGCTCCAAGACGTAATACAAGAGATATCCTGCGTCCTGCGAGAGGATCAAGAAATATCCCTCAGGTCCTTCCGGCTGGAAAAGAGACCTCGCGCTACCGAAACGAGGAAGAATCGCGGTAGAAGAGAAATCCACCCCCTAGCGAAAAACAACCCCCTATCCACCACTCACTTTCCTTAATAATATATATTCTCCGTATGAAAAAGAAATGAATCGGAAAGTTCCCGTTTTGCGCGCGTAGACACAGAGAGAGAGAGAGAGAGAGAGAGAGAGAGAGAGAGAGAGAGAGAGAGAGAGAGAGAGAGAGAGAGAGAGAGCAAGAAAGAAGGAGAGAGAGAGAAAGAGAGAGAGAGAGAGATTTATAGTGGAAAAATCCGGTTGAATGGAGAAAGCGGGCTGTTCGAAGCGAAAAATAGAGTCGAGGAGATGGAACGATGGTATGAAAAGATTACGAGGGAAATTTGCGCGAAAAGTCTTCCGGTCGTTCTATTCCTCTACACGACTCTCGTCCTCTCGAGGGAGGATGAAAATTTTTCTTGAAATCGCGAATAAGAATTGGACGGACAAGTACGATGGGCAGCATAGTAGGACGAGGGATAGAAGGAAGAGAGAGGAGAGACAGAGAAAAAAGCGAAGGGTCTCGGATTTTGCAAGGGGGCGTAGACGAAAACTCGTGGCAGGTCGGCGCGCACACACGCGATGTACGCCGGTAACGGACGCGTCCGGCACGAAAAGACGGTCGAACGAATGGATTCTCCGCATGCTGCACGTTGGAGATGGTTGAACGGTCGAAACGTGGGCGAGAGAGAAAAATTGGGATGGCGAAGGAAAGGAGCGAGAGTAAGAGGTCGAAGGCTGGCGAAAGATTTCGAGAAAACCAGGTCGAGTCCGGTCGAGTCTGCGAGGTCGTGTAGCGCACCAGTAGCAACGAGGAAATAGAGGTTGGCTCGAGGTACCACGAGAAAAGCCAACCCCTCCGGGCACCCTTTCGCCTTATACGTATACACGTGCATCAACCCCTCTCCCCATGTCGCATATATAACGTACATACTCCAGATCTCCACTGCTTTTTTTCGCTTCCATACACTCGTTTCCAGAACGTTCCCTGAGCTCTCCATGCCTCGTTTGCCGTAAACAAGAAAACTCAAGTGTCCGGGAGGACGAGAGAAGGGGGGGGGCAGGCGAAGGAGCGAGAGACGGTGGCTTCGGAGGATGAGACTTCCGGCTAGGAAATAAATTTACCTGTTAAATCCAGCATCCACGTTGCTCGTATCTTTCTTGCCCTAGCGAGAAAATATCGAGGCAACGGAAGAAAATGTTACTTTTATATATTTCTCTCTATCTCTCTCTCTCTCTATATATATATATAACATGAGGGAAAAATCACCATTTCTGGCTTCTATTCCGTTTCACTGTTCTTCTTGAATCATCCGCGAAGAGAAACAGGTGGAAGAAACGAAAGTGGGAGAGCAAAAATAGTGAGATATTTATATATATGTATGGAAAAATTCGGGAAAATCAATTATACGAATTTAAAAATCTGTGATAAATCATTCAAGAAAATGGCATTGCGGCGATCTTGATGGCATTTAAAAGCTTGAAGGGTTGTGAATGGTATGAACACAGAGAAGAATCGCCAGATCATTTTTGAAAATAAGTTCATAGTGATTTCAGCGAGGAACGTTTTTTGTTTGTTTTAAATACGAAAAAGATTGTTTCTTTTTCATTTTTATATCAAGAAGCGACGAAAAATCGACATTTTCCACTCGATTCACGATTCTCAGAATGGTTAAAAGCGCAGAACTTTAAGCTGCGAAGGATAATGGTTAGGTATCGTTTGTTATAACAAGTTTTTCTAGGTAGAGAGCGAACCTTCGATACACGTCGCACCGCTACGTATGCACGTGCTATGCACAACGGACGACAGCGACGAGCGAAAAATAATGCGCCTCGGCAAGAAAACGAAGCCAGAAAATACGTCGAAGATTCAAGAGAAGATTTTCTCAAGATGGACGGATCCTCGACGAGGCTCGAAGGATCGACGAGAGTGACTTCTCCTGACAAAGGACCTCTTCGATCTTTTTTTTTTTTTTTTTTTTTTTTTCGAGAATCGATCGCGACAAAAAGAAAATTCGACGTCCTATCTTTCGTTTACCGAGTGAAACTTCGCGATATCGAAAGATCGGAAAGCAGTGCCAGGTGTATCGATCTCACGATATCGGATATCGGGGGATGATCCATAATGGAAATTGGAGTACCAGAGATCCACCCTACTGCGTCGGAAGAGAAACGGATGGAAGGAGATGAGAGAGAGTGAGTGTGCCGCGATGCAGAAACGGATGGGTGCTCTAAATCATGGAGATTTGCAACTGGACTGCCAGAGAGAGAGAGAGAGAGAGAGAGAGAGCAGGAGACAGAGAAAGAGAGAGAGAGAGCGAGAGAGAGAGCGAGAGAGAGAGAGAGAGAGAGAGAGAGAGAGAGAGAGAGAGAGAGAGAGAGGGAGCGAGTTTGAGGTGATGCTGCGGAAACGACCGTGAGCTGAGTGGATAACCGGCTGGGCACGCTAGAGATAGGAAAAGCACCGGGCCCGCACAAAGAGCGATCAGGTGGGACTCGGAAACCTCTCGGGCACTCGGAATAATTATTCCTCAAATTTGCATACTGATTTTGAGGTCACGTTTGCTCTTCCTGACGGAGTGGCGATCCGTTCGTCGGACCGTCCGGTCACTTCCCTCGCTCTAACGACGAGTACCTACACGTCGTCTCTTCGAATGCTCCGAGAGAGAGAGAGAGAGAGAGAAAGCGCGAGTCTCGTGTATCGCGAGCGAACGTGTCCTTCGTCATCGCTGTGTTTCCTGGATATCCTTTAGTACGAGGATCGGATCGAATGTACATCCTCCTGGATGGAAGCCGAAAACGTAGACCGGACGCGTATAAAGCAATCACGGTCCGCGTTGGCGTACGCGTCGACAGGGTCAACCGGCGGCTGTGAGTGGAAGGGGTAGATCGTAGGGTGAGAATCGCGACCGGATATGTGTACCGTAATTCTGGCTATGCGAACGTCATTTCGAGCCGGCAATTAGATCGGGCAATAACAAATGGACGGGCGGCCACGAGAGAGGTTGGGCCTGTGTCGAGAGTGCCGAGAGGAAAGCGAACGAGAGGACGGCACGAGACCACGAGGTTTGCGTGTTTTAGCTGCTCTTGCGGAGCAATGAACGATTATATATATATATATATATATATAAAATCGTTGAATGCTAGATGAATATAGATATATATATTGAATATATATATTCATCTAGATATAGATATATAAGCAGCATTATACACGGTGTAGTCTCATCGAGAACATCCATCAGCTTTACCAACAATCCCCCGCGCAAAATCCAATAGCGGTGCGGTGCGGGCATCGGGGCGCGAGACCACCGCTAATTGGCCGTAAATGAACGAAGAAAATTAGACTCCACGGGCTTGATGTAGGTATTGTCAGTGGCTCCATATAGTGCTGCCTCAAACCTCGAGGGATTTTCGAGAGGCCGCATAAAGTACGGAGTTTACTCCAGTTCTCTCTGCATCGCTGGTCGAAGTTTGTAGTAATGCAATTGGTTGTGGAGAAGCCATAGGGCCCACAGGATATTCAATACGTAGTTGATTGGAGACTTGCTTTTTTTTTACCAATTGCGAGTTCAAAACAATTGGAATTGTTTTGAACTCGCGCGTTCGCGGAAAAACAGACGATAAGTTTCGAATCGTTCGAAGAAATTTTTCCGGAAAATATTATCATTCTGGCAATAATGAAAAAAAGACAAAAATTGATCGATATAGAAATTGAATATTGTTTACATTGAAATCAATATAGTTCAAAAGAAAAGTGTGCGTTTTTTTGCAGACGTAAATCGTAAAAATAAATTTTTCTTTTTAATTTTTTTTCTAGTTCACCTTCAATCCCGAAATAAATAAATTGAGTTTTAGAAGACTTTTTATTTTATGTCGTATTAGTTAGAGGAAACGGTTATCGAGTTTTCGTGGACATTGTCATGATGGCGGGGGGTCTGACTTTCGTATGCTGAGCCGAGGAAAAAGAATGAACGGAGATGAAGCGACGGTGGAAGAAAGAAAGAAAAAGAAGATGAAAACGGTAGACGCGACAGCAATTTATCATCCCCCGTGCAGAGGGAAGACGGGAGAGGAAGCACATCGGTGGATGAGCTTGGCTAGAACGTGAGGCTCGTTGTGAAAAAGGAACTATCGAGAAAGCCTGGAGCAAAAGGCAGCGAGAAAGAGAGAGAGAGAGAGAGAGAGAGAGAAAGGACAACGGTTCTCTCATCTTCGCCACGTTCCTTTCTTTTCGTCCTTCCGCGTTCTTTCTTCAACGTTCTCTCTCTCTCTCTCTCTCGTTCTCTCTTTTATTGTCGACGCTGCGAGAGAAGATTCTCGTTTCTTAGATCGATCCATCCATCTATCCTTCACAGGGCCACAGTTACCGGTCTACCTAACGTTTCATACACACACACACATATATATATATATATATGTATATATATATATGTATATATATATAGTTTTAAAAAAGGGAAGTAAGCTCAGGAGGAGCACAGATGAACGGATTACCTGTCAGTGAGAAACGAGTCGGAAAATCGCGCGAATCATCGCTCGACATTGTTAGTTTCATCGCGAGTCCTCGTCGGATGGAAGAAAAGCCCGGGTAAGTCGCGAATATGGAAATGACTTTGCTTCGAACGAAAAAAAAATCTCTTAATCGAAAAAAGAAGACGAAGTAGAAAAAAAAACAGAAAATCTCCATTCTCAAGCCACGTAATAATAATTCTCCTTTGCACGGTTATCTACAGTCGCAGGAAGAGAGAAAGAGAGATCGATAAAATTTCTTGAAGGTCCTAACGAGCGAAACTTTAGCCCGGTCGTTCGCGACGACGATGAAATGGCTGTTGTATACGCGTTTGCAGCCCTTTCCCCTCCGGCCGCAACGGCTTTGCCAGACGAAACAATGAGGCTCGCACAATGACCGGTGCCTATGTATGGGAGTCGCGACAATGGCTGACCGTCGAGGCTTTTGCCCGTAGGGCGACAAAGGGGAGAGCGTGAGTAACATGGCATAAAGAGTGAGAGAGAGAGAGAGAGGGTGTGAGAGTCAGAGAGTAGCCACGATAGCGACGACCAAGTGAAAATTTCTTGCGGCGAAACGTGCCAAAATGCCTTTCCGGTATCCCATGAACTCTCAGCAACGAGCATGGCATATGTGGCCGCAGTGTACTGCCGTTACTACTGTACCGCGAATTTTGGAATATCCCACGAGGCTGAAACGCAGTCGCTCGACACACACACATACACAACTGGAAACTTTTCCGCTCGTACACACACACACGCGTCTTCGATGGTGAATGTGAACGCAACAGGACCCCGAGTTACAATATCCACAATGCGATACAGCCTGGAATATGGTGAACATGTGTATTTCCAAGCCTAAACGACGCATAGACCTATGGAGGCAGGGGAGAAATCGAATACAGCACTTTGGAGTTTGCACAGTGGTACACTGCTACGAACTAATACCGCGATGTAGATGTTTCACCGTCGACAAATAGACCCAACGTTACGAATATATATGTTTATGCATCGGATGGAACGTGACGTGTACGCAGTCTACTCTGATTTCATAAATATCCATGGCTTAGGGGTAGTTTCTGAAAAATCAATATTTTTGAACTTTGTATGATAATTATGTTTTATTTTTGTTTTGTTTTCTTTTGTTTTTCATTTCCTTTTTGTTTTGTTTTTGTGAATGTTTCATTCAATTATCGCTCGCGTTATTTTCGGAACGATTTGAAAACATTTGCATGAAAAATCCTTCTGTTTTGTTACAAAACGAAAGGACGAAAGACGAAGTACGATTTAATCTGATAACCGCTATTTCGAGTCAAATTTTGTTTGCCGGTGGTACAAGACTGCCAGGGACAGAGACACATACGCGATTCGCTGAGAGAGGACACGGGCGGAAGTACGGTCTGACGGATTTTCGCGTGTTACGATGCTCCGGAGATTCCGTCAGTAGTTAGAGTCGTGTGCGGGCAGACGCCCAGAGAGACAGAGAGAGAGAGAGAGAGAGAGAACAGACCACACCGGGGCTATGCAGGGGTTTCAGCAGCTTGCGAATCTTCCACGATGACGTGAAACCGTGTCCTCCGATGCAGGCTATCTCGATGTATACCTTGTGGCACATACAGTCATATATATATATATATATATATATATATGTGTGTGTATATATGTATATATGTATATATGTATATATGTATATATGTATGACTGTATGTGGCATATATATATACAGGGTGACCTATTTTAATTTATCGGTGCGCATAAATCGCGAAAATAAGGGCGTACTAAAAAATAGTTTCTCATCGAAGCTCGAAGGTTTCAAAGGGAGGGCACAATGGTGATATTGAACTTTATTAACCATTAAAGCGTTAAGGGCACGTAAAGATGAAACAATTTTTTCAATGGTAACCTATAATTTTTTCTCCATCGCGGTGTAGAAGGATTTAAAACGTATGCAATTTATAAAAAAATGTTTCTAGCTTCAAAAAGGACAAAGTTATAGCGTTTAGCGTTGAATTTTTGAAACGAGCATACGTCGACGTCGAGGGATGGAGGATGATAAGCCATTATTCAGACAAGAAATTTGCAAGTGAAAGCCTTCCGCTTGTATGTCCGTCCATTGGTAATCATTGGCCGTCATTGGCCATCGTTTGCCATCTCCCTCCCTCTCGCTCTCTCTCTCTCTCTCTCTCTCTCTCTCTCTCTCTCTCTCTCTCGTACGCCCTCTCACTATCTCTCTCACTCCACTCGTCCTACAGTTTAATATGTATGTACAACGTATGACGCGGTAGGCTAATGCAGACGAGGTTCTTGTCCGTGGCTTGTTTCGCGGGTGCTATGTGACGGGTATGTGCGAGAAAGGAGGGGTGAGTTTTGGTTAGAGGATCGAGCAAGAGAGAGAGAAAGAGAAAGAGAGAGAGAGAGAGAGAGATATGAGACGAGAGACGAAAAGCCAAGTCATGAGGGAGGGTTACGCAAATATGTATGCTAACGAGGCTGCGCGGCAACCTCAGCGTCCTCTCCAACACAGATACACCCTTCGTAGAACGCGATAGTGAAAGCGAACTAAGCCAGACTAATATTGTCAACAGCCAGAAACGCCCTTTTCCCGACCCTCCGACGATTGATTAATTATATTCAAGACTGATAATAAGCGATAATTGAGTGAGGAAAATGCACCGAGAAGATTATAGATTTGCGTGCAATTTGCATTTTTATTGGGCTACAAAATAGGGCCGAACAAATAAATGGAGTTCTATTTTTTTCTTTTAGTTCATCGCTCGTTAATTGAATTACGAGGTGGATCTGTACGAGACGAGGGAAAAAATGAAAATAGCGCGGTTAACACGAAAGTTCGTGACATCGACATCGGGAAAACAGCCATCGCGGAGGAAATAATTAATCGACGCGCTTACGATTCTGTTTTACAACCCTGCCAACTGTTCGGAAAACTTTTCGATTCGTAAATTCGTCTCTCGTAGACTCGATTCTTCCGATTATTAATTAATCTATAAATAAATCTTAATTGGACAAATTAAATGAGCATGAATTAATCGATAATTAAATTTTCTCGTCGAACCAACGTTCCTGTCGATTAATTAATTGATCTTCGACATCTTCGATGAAGAAGCCGATATTTCTATTTCTATTTATTTTTTAAATGTTCGTGCATAACTGAGTCGCTCTGAGAATCGAATATTAAATAATCGAAATCGTTTATTCCGAGATAAGCTTAAATTTATATTACACAACAATTATTATTACTATAACAATTATTATATTATCTCGTTTCTTAATCTCTAAGTTCGTTTTAACCTATATTTATCTGCGAGAGTGTAAAACAGGACACCCTGTATATTAAACGTAGGAAGACAAGGGTCTGCAAATATATTGTGGGAAATTGTAAAAATAACACAAAATAGTCTTGAAAAGTAGATATTCGAGGGACGTGTGTTGAATTATTTCGTGTTTTATTTATATTCCGAGTATTAGATCGTTGCTCAAGGCATGAGATCGTGCTGGTAATAGAGTAGTCCCTCGAGGGTGACAGAGATAACCGCGAAACACGCTTTTCAAAATCTCCGACGTGGCCAAACCAAAATTGTGACGAAGTATAGATTAGGCGTTGTTCGTTACAATTCTGCGGTGGACGAGCTAACTTTTACCCCCCGATGCTCAGCTATATCGACGAATTTTTGTTTATTGCACACGTGGCCTTCAACATTTGGATAAATATTGATGCAACCGCCAACACCTCGAAAAGCTCAAAAGCAAAAAACTCCGACGTAACTCCGTTCTATAATGTCATATACATAGCACACACGATCACACATAGGGTGTCCTATTTTAATTCGTTCGCCGTGAAGCACAAGACAAAAAATTCATCTAAAATTTTTGTCTTCGTCAAAAGATTAATAAAAATGTCAAGGTCGTTCCAATATTTCAACCCCTAATCGACAAACGAGGATCGTGTCGTTTATAAAAGCCGTATATTTTTTTCAATGACCTTGACCACCCTAGGTCATCGACCTATAACCCCGTTGGAAAAAAAACCATAAATCTTCAAGTTCGATGATCCTGTGGGTTTTCCTAAAATGTGACACCCCGTATACGATGACGTTAGTATATATAATATGCCTTGGTCGTCGTCGACGCCACGGGGTTTCTGACAATGCAGGCCACGATCGCCGCGGATCGTTTTATTAGAAACGCCGCGTCAGCTTCCAGCCGCACACCAAGCTATATATATATATATATAAAGAGAGAGAGAGAGAGAGAGAGAGAGAGAGAGAGAGAGAGAGAGAGAGAGAGAGAGAGAGAGAGAGAGTGGTTATAGGCATACCCCGAGAAAACGGGTAGAGAGACAACTCGGCAATAATGCCGACAGCTCGTTACAACGTTGATAAAGCGCGCGGCTGCGGCCCCGTCGTCCCGTTTGCTACGTCCTATACCAGAGAGTACTGTATATATATATATATATATATATATGTATATATATATATATATATATATATATATATATATATATATATGTATAGTCCTCGCTCCTGTTTCGCCGTACATACAGTTTGCCTTATACGTACACTCATCGTCTTCGTCCTTATTCCCATCCCCGGGTTTACAAGTTAATCCCACCAGTCACCGAGAGATCCTTCGCTCTCGTCCTTCTTGTCTATATACATCGGCAAGACGCGCGACGATATCTCGACGTTTCGACCTCCGTACGAGACGAGTTTCGTCTGTGTATTTCTATCTCCCTCGCTTCCCGCTGCGTCCAAGATTCGCTTCGAGGGTAGGTACGATAAACGACTCGAGGGAACGGACGCGAGATATCGCAACCGAGTGAAAACTTTGTTTCGTCGATTATTCCCTGACGCAATTATCCGCTTCGTGAAATAAAATTCACTAGGTTATTTATATATTTTCGATGAAAGAAATAAAGAAAAACAAACACATGTATTATTTCCTACTGTAAAATACATAATTTATTGATATTATCCGAATTGCTAGTTATATTTTATTCTAAAAAAACCACGCTTAAATAATCTCGTAGCTATGATTTAATTTATTTAAGGGTACCATTCGAGATACGAATAAATTTTTGTAAAGTAGCCCGAAGGATCGTTTCGTTGTTTGTTCGACGAATAAAATACAAAATCGGGTCACTTCGTTAAACACGAGACATTTATAAACGTGGCCGAGAAATCGTTGAGAAACTTTTGTGAAATACATTGCCATGTTGAAATGGTCGGATGGGGCTACACGTTGTTTCGGTACGTTGATGCTGCTGGTGACGCGTATAACTCATCGAGGGGGTGGCTTTCGTCATCGTCGCGAGCTTTATATTGCCACTCCTGTGGCTCTCAGGTACGAGAGACGAGAATCATAGAGTGAAGAGGTTCAATGAGAGTGTGCTTTGGCTCTCGTCGCTGCCATACACAAGATATATAACACGTATCTATATCTCTATACACGACTCGATTTTATATATTTATGTATATATATATATACACGTATATATAACGAGCCGAGGCAGCAACCGAGCTATCTATTCGTTCATAAAACGCATACGATCGCTTGTAAACCGTTCCGAGCTCGGCAATATCCGAGGCTTAGAGATAGGAAAGAGGGAGAGACCGTGGTATAGAACGAGGTGAGTAGAGGACTAGGAGAGAAGCAGGAGGGAGGGGTAGTTGAAAAAAGGGAAAACACAAAGTTCGAAATACTGAGAGGCCTCACAGTGGGCTCATCGATTCTCGATTAAGTTGCATCCTCCAGTCCCGTCGCAACGTGCTCAAAAGAGCCCCCCTTGTGATAATTTTCCATCGTTCCCTCGAGTGCGTACGTATCCAGCTTTCGGTACTCGCACAGTTTGTAAACTTTTCAAAGATAAAAATTCTACGAAAGCCTCGATCGATCATCGACGATGCTTTTATCGTTGAAAGTTTGCCAGAAAAGAACGAAAGGAAACATATTTTTTCTTCTTTTACACGATCGTACTTTATTATTACTCTCGGCTTGTCTACCCTGTGAAAACATTGGTTGATCAATAATTCTACGTTTTACAATTACCTTTCTAGGATTACATTCGTGAAATAAATATTGAATTAATGAATTCGAACTATGGAAACACAGGGTTGTGAAAAAAGGAAGGGGAAAAAAGAAAGGGGAACAAGGAAGTCCCCCCGAGTAAGCTGGTAGGTCGATAATAAAATAATAAAAAAAAAAAGAACAGCTTTTCAATCCTCCCTGACGTTTTCCATCAACCACCCTCCAAAACTCCACCCCGAGGGTGATATCGTACAACGTTCGTATAAACGAGTAAACGAGAGAATCCGTCGAAACATAAAAATGACTGGTACAGGATGGAGTTTTTTTGTACATCGGAACACACAACCCGGAGACCAATGACGAATTACATCGAGTAGCTACACGAACGAAAGAGAGTACGTCGCTATAAACGTGCGACACACATATGGGCCGTTTCATGCGAACTCGACCATTGTTTTTCCACCCTGTGATTATTAAATCTCTAATTATCGAACAATTTCCAAAATTACACGAATTAAATATCTCGAGCAATAGCGTATCAACCCTTAACCCCGTTCTGATAAAACTACCCTTAGAAAAATAATAAATTTACGAGAAAAATTAGGAAAATTTCTTTTTAAATGGAAAACACGAAACGAAACGAAAAGTTGGCAATGAAAAAACGTGTCCAGCCGTTTCAGGGCAATCGGAAATCTCCATATATACGTTCGACCCCTATACACCTCACTTTCTCTCTCTTTTCGCTCCGTCCAGCCCCGCGTACACGTGCTTCTTTCTCTCGATGCACCCGAGGCTTGACTGTCGCCGAGTCTCTGTCCTCTCGAAAAGGGTACAAACTCGATTTACAACGAATTCTCTCCCTCTCTGCCATACACACATACTTTCTCGGCCCCGCGACACGCACCGCCCCGATATAACTACATGGTTAACGACCTTTCCCTGTTGGCGCCGTCGAGCATCGAGTAATTCGATTTTGCGAAAACCCCGAGAGATGGAGAGCGCGAGATAGAAATATAGAGAGATGCGTGTATATATAGAGAGTCTGGGTACTCGCGTACAGCGACGATGAAAAGGGTGTTATCGGAGTGCCGGTTAATACGCCATGCTGTGGTCCCATACACGCTCGTTTCCAACCCCCCAACCCTTATCCGCTCTCCCAACTCTCATTCTCTCTCTCTCTGTCTCTTTCTCTCCCTCTCTCTCTCTCTCTGAGCGTTCGTGGTGACAGAATTTTACGTCGGAAAACTACGGGGGATCGTCGATGCCTTGTGCCGACCTTTTTCCGAAGCGACAATGGCACGGGGGCTAAAACACACCCCCTTTGGACTTTCCACCCCTTCGTATTTTTCATAGAAAGGGAGGGAAAGGAGAGACAGAAATAGAGAACAGGAAGAAGAGAAAGGAAGACAGAGATGAATGGCTGGTGAGGGAGCAAGAGGGTGAGGGAGGGTCTGGCTTTCAGGGGGTAGAAGGCTCGAGGCTGCAGCGATTGCATCCGATATGCGGAAAACCACGTTAACGCCGTCCGCTCCGCGTCCCCTACTGCTTATTCGCCGCGGCACGACAACGAAGAGGTATTTTCGTTTTTGACCCTCTCTCTCTCTCTCTCTCTCTCTCTCTCTCTCTCCCATATCCGTCCGCTCTCGCTCTCCACGCGATAAAGCGATAACCCAATTGCGGCGAACGCGAGAGAGCAAAGGGCGAAAGACCAATTTGCCTTTTTGTACGATCACTTTTTTTCTCCTCTTTCTTTCTTTCTCTTTCTCATTTTTTTACTTTTTTGCATAAAAGTTTGCTCGCGCTCATAAATGATTTATTCTTTTTTTTTTGCTCACTGCGCGGAGAAAAATAAATATGAAGTGTGAGTACAACGAGCGTGTAGTGGAATGGAAAATGAGGACGCGGGGGAATTTACCTCGCTTCGGCGAACACGATTAGAATGTTTTTTTTTTGTGCAAAGAGAAAAAACGATTTGGAATAATTTTCCAACCGAACAAATACGATGCAACGCGAGAGAAAATATATCAGTTTTATTTCATTCGTTCAGAAAAATAAAAAATTAAAACTGCCAACGAACGAAAATCGAGGCTCGTGGCGAGAACGAATTTTTCTCGAAGTTGTTACAATTCTCGCGTCCTATCGAGAGAAAAGTTTCCTCCGGCGCGAAGCTTCACGGACGATCGTGAAATGGATCGCGATGAGGATAATTATAGAGGCGCGATGAAAAAAAGACAACGGAAAAAAAGAAGAAAAAGAAATCGCGGGGAAAAATGTCACAAAAAAAAAGCATGAAAAAAGAAAATTAAATAAAAAGAATGAAAAACGGGAGCTAAAAGCCTCGAAGCTCTGCCGGAGCCATCGAGAATCGCGCGTCGGTGCGATCGAACGGCGCACGAGATCTCGAGAGTGCCCCGGAGGTGTGCAATTAACCGGAACTCGAACGACTCTACCGCTAGTCATCATCGACGTTGCGGTCGATTTTTCTCATTTTCCGTTTTATTTACTTTTTCTTCTCTTCGTCTTCTTCTTCTTATTCTCTTATTCTTCTTAAGAAAGAAGGAGCCTTCGTTTATCCTCGTAAATCTACGGAAATACGAAGTCGAGGTACGCGAGAGCCAAAGTAATATAGATATATTTTTCTATATCGGCCAGCGAGAGCACACTCGTCGTTTATATATAACTAGAGAGCCGCGATAACTCTCGAATTGAAGTAATTACGCGCTTCTCAAAGGTTCGCTCTCTCTCCCTTTCGAACTATCTATCTCGCAACACTCAAACGCGAATTTCGTTCTATTCTCGCACGAGCTTTTCATTTCAGCGCACCGTCTATTTTCCGCGCGTGCGCGGTCCGAGCTCCGACCTTTCTCATTTGGAGAATTTCCGTGGAGAACATATTTCTCACGTAAACCGTACAAAAATCTTAAATTCAACGTACCAACGAAAATTTCACTCGATATTTTCATTTTTTTTTTTTTCGATTAAAACTTTAAGAAAATAATTTTTATAAAAAAAAAAAAGGATATTAATTAATTAATTATTTATATTATTTGGAACAATCGATTAGCGACTTGAATGATAATCATCGAATTTTCCGTAAGTACGCAATAATCGAACGAAGAGAACGAAGAACGAAAAATCTCATACTCGAGATCAAATGGCCGAGAATAAGTTTCTCGAGTGTTTTCTGAGTCTCGGCGAGGCCGCGATGTTCTTCGTGAGAGCCACCATCAGTAACTCTATCCGTTTTCTCTCCGAGAAAGAGAGTGAAGTAAAACGGAGATGCGACGATCAGAGAGAGAAAGAGAGAGAGAGAGAGAGACAGAGAGAAAAAGAGAAAGAGAATGAACGAGAGACAGAAGTCTCTCTCGAGTGGCGCTACGGATGAGAGAGAGCGAGAGGGGGAGCCGAGGACAGAGAGTCAACGAGACTTGCCTGTCCTGTTAACCAGACGGCTCTCTGTGGCACGCGAGCCCAACGAGGCAGAAGATCGGAGAGCAAAAGCGAGAGGCTGAGCATCTCGTCTCACCAGTGACGACGACGCGTTTGCCGAAGACGCTTGCGCCATGGATCTTTCTCTCTTTCTCGTTTATGTCGGCCTCGCCGACGAGCCATTTAATGTCACGCGACGTGTCTGCGATCGCGATTAACGATCAATTTTTTATTCCTTTTCAACGTTACGAATCGTCCATTAAAATTAATTAAAAATGAGTTTTTAAAATCGTCTCGAGTTCGATCAATTATTCCAATAAATCGACGAATTAAAATTTTATATCCACTTGTTAAAAATTAATCGAACCTCGACGACGCGAGTCAATTTTCGCAAAATCGTTTTATCGATTACGCGCTATAGAACGCACGAAAAAAAGGAGGAAAAAAACGTGTCTGGATTAACGCATCGTCGTGGATCTCGAATTTTCGAAGGGAATAATAACAGATCTTCGAAGTGAATTTTACATAGGAAAAGGATGCTAAAACCTGCCCGAAATATATGGAAATTGTATGGAGATCGAAGTTCGAGGAACTTATAGCCGGGGTCCTTTTCACCAACTGACATCTTCGAGTTTCAAGATTCATTCGAATTTCTCTAGCGGGATTTAAACGAGGTGAGTAAACCGATTGAGGTAAGGGAAGTACGAGAGAAGGGGGTAAGGAAGGTTTGCGTGGAATTCGAATGGAAATAGGTAATGAAATATATCACGCGGTGGTCACGTGGAAACGGAGAAAAATGGAAAACGATTCTACGTCCCCCTTTCCCCACCTCCCTCGCTACCTTTTCACCGTTTCCTCGTTCACGATTTTGCAATTCGATCGGAAGAAATTAAGGATCTGCGTGAGCAATCTCGATTGCTCTGGCTCAGTTGTAATTACATCGGGTATCGAGTTTCTTCGTATATTCGCAAACACGTGTACGCGCACGTGTGTAAGTCCGAAACTGTATAAAACTATACGTGGTAATCCCCGCAGTCTATATTAGTTTTAAACCCACCACTCTTTCGATCATAACAATTTCCTGATAAAAGCGTATGGGACCAGAGACTGGAATAAAATGAGAAAAATAAACTCTCGTGAAAGGATTCGCGCGTGTGTGTGCGTGTTTATTTTTGTTCTCCCCTTCCTATAAACGAGTATCGTCGGAGTTCTGTTAGTTTTCATTAACGGGAGGAGTTGTATTTTTCGATAGAGAGAATGCAATTAAGAGTCGCGTAACGTACGAAACGTTTTGTCCGCGTCATTGATAAAAGAAGAAAGAAAATAATTGGGAGGTTTGTTCGAGGTCATTACAATGAAATAATGACGATGATTAATTAACGACCGATCATGGTTCTTCGATGATGAAACAAAAAATACGACGGAATATTGTTTTCGCTTTGTTTTGTTTTGTTTTTCATTCGGTCAGTTAATAACGAATCGAAAATCATCGAGTATAGTGATGCGAGTATTATCGAGGATAATTCAACCATCGTGCGCATGGGCGCTCATATTTCGCGGAGCGAAAACATCGAAAGGTCGAAAGAGCGAGGTTGGAATTCACGAGAGCACGAGAAAAGTGAGAGACAAAATGAATCGTGAGGTCGAGCGTGTTGCGATGTGCATGATATATGTATGGGCCGTTCCTGACAAAATTGACAAGTACCTCGTTCGCTTCATCGAAAAACAAAAAAAAACAACAACTATCACAAACCACAGAAAGTAACGAATTGGCACATATCCACAAAAAATCTCTACACATGTACAGTTTTATTCCGTTTTTATATTATTATCACACACGTTCCAAAAAATCGACAAAAAATTCTCAATGCTTTTTAGAATCGTCGAAATCATATAAAAAATTCGCGACAAAAAATCGTATACGGTGAAAGGATATGAGTGTCGATTTGAGCTGGAATAGCCCATATACGTGTATATATAATACCTATATACGTATATATATATATATATATATTATTGCGACGTTCGCTTACACACGAGGCAAATAATCGAACGAGCGAGCTTCGAGGCATCGATTAAAGTGGGCTGGGATCGAGTGGCTGCCGTTTGCAGTGCGACTTCGATCGACTGGAATAATACGCGAAGCACAGGCTCTCTCCTCTTGCGGTATGAAGTGCACGAATGCGCGCCCCAACGGAGAGTGCAACCGGGGGGTAGGAGAACGACTGTAATAATAGGTATACGTTCCGTACGAATACGCGTACACACACATACGCACACACACACGCACGTGCCTACATAAATGTATATGTTTGTATCGGCAAAATATCTATAGGGCAATCGTACTCGTCGATATTTCGCGTCTCGGTCGATTAGACGATCGCGAAGCGAGACCGAGCAGGGAGCAATCCGTAGGTTCCAATACGGGATATAACGTACGGAGTAGGTACGTGCGAGTGAGAAACCTCGAAACTCTTTCATACGTAGGTAAGTGCAGTTTCCGAAGTACAAGTAAAATTTCAAGTACGATCCATATTGTTCTCGATCGTTGGGAAAATAATTAAATCCATTCGTTTACCGATTGCCCGAATTTCTAGAAAAAGAAAAAAATCTAATGTTTGATAAAAATTTTGTATTTATTTTTTTCCATCGTTATGAATTATTTTTAATTTCGTAGATAGGACGATTCCGACTTTTGCCGAGAACGAGACAGGGTGCAAAGGGAAATTTCAAAGACTCGAGTAATCGTCGCGTTGATTAAAATAATTAACTCTAGGATATGGCGAATTCGAACGCAACGGGAGGGAGGAGATTCTCCTCGCCCGAATGATCGAACCGTGGTCGGTGATGGAAAACACTCGTTTCGCTGAGTTTACTATGCTTCGATCGTTCTCAGTTGCGCACAGGGGGTAAAAGGACTTTGGAAAGCGAGCGAAATGCCCGTAGGTGAGGAGGAGAAGGCGAGACACTGGGTGGCGCGCGACTAGCGGTAGAATAATCGCCGGATTTCCAACTCGAGCGCGGATGCGTTTCCCGTGGTGAACAGCGGGTATACAGAGGATTCTGATGGCTGAAAGCCTATATATACATATATATATATAGCTGTGTATATACACGTGGACGCGCGCTTTGCCGATCGACAAACGGAAGCGCCGGTACGAGAAGCGCGGCGGTGAGACGCGTTCTCGCGAGCGAGCTGTGTTTTCAACCACCCTGACTTAAATGATCGATCGGTCTACGGAAACTCTCGTTAATCGTTCGTTTCCGGTACCGTTTCATTCTCGTCCTTTCTCGAGCTGGGGCTTGCACGTATCACCGACAAACCGTCCCAGTCTGCACGTCGTCCTCTCGTGCAGGGCGCGAAACTATACTAACGCGCTCAACACGCTCATACGTATCTCGGCCTGTCCCTTTCTATCTTTCTCTCTCTCTCTTTCTCTTCTTCTTCTTCTTCTCTCTCTCGGACTCAGAATTTTTTCGAGGGCAGTGCCGGTGCACATGAGATTTCCGAGAGATAGTTCGAAACGAGGGGGAACCTTACCTAAAGTTTCATCGCGAAACTATGTTTATATACGCGTATATGGGACGTTCCATGAGAACTAGGTTAATCTTTGAATACACTATTTTTCAAAATCGATCCATAATTGTTTATATCGTTTATGCGAGTGACTAGAATTGTTTAAAATATTTTTCAAAACTTTAATCGTACAAACTACAAAAAATCGATAGAAAAAGTTGGCTCGAGTAAATCTTCGTGCACGGATGTACGAACATTTTTTTAATTAGTCGAACAAACATTCGCTTGCAACGGTTATACGATTCAGTGGGCCATAATGTGATTGACCTAATAAACAAAATAGTACCTCGCTGACTGAAAATCCGTGCGAAAATACAGTAAGAGATTTTCTATTAATAATTATCATTTTATACTTATTTTCCCCGAGGATAAAATTCGAAGGGTTGATTATTTTACGTATCGTAAAATTCTCGATTTAAAAACGATGGGAAAAACTTGTTGAAAAAAACTTCGATGGTTCAAATCTGATAAAACAAAAATTAACGAAAAATGATCGATCGAAGCGAAACGGAACGACCCATAGATGTGGGCACGGATATAGAATAATCAGTTAGGTGGATCGTTCGTCTTTCTCTCGCGTACGTTCGCCGCTATACCCTCGCAACTTTTCTCTATCATTCTCGCTCGATCTTCTCTCAGGGCTCGCTGCTCTTCGGCCCGGAGGGAGTCGCGAGTCTCGCGAACGACGACGACGTGTAGAAATACGAGAGGCGGGGAGAAGGGGCGAGAGTGAGTGAGAGCAAGAGGTGTAAGGAAAGAGAGAGGAGAGAGAGAGAGAGAGAGAGGGAAGAGTGACGGAAATGGATTAAAGGTTGCAACCGGGATCGTTACCACCGAAAGCTTTCAGCGTTTTATCCGGACACGCGAGAAAGAGACGTCTCGAAGTGACGCAGTGAAGGGAGTAGAGAAGATTTGATCGAATTCAAGATGGCGAGAGAATTTTACGAAAAATTGATGGAAAGTGACGAGCGAAATAAAACAAATAACGAAAAAACAGCGAAAAGAAATTAAGGGTTGAAAAGGAAAATTGAGCAAATGCGGTGAAAGAATAAATTGAGAGAAGAGGGTGGGCATCGAGAAGGGTGGCCAAGAAAGGGATGAAGCGAGATCGAACGGAAGCTTCGCGAACAAACTTCTTACGTTTCATTGCCGATTTTTATCGGCTTCTCGTTCTCCTATAAACCCCCCTCTACCCGCCCCTATCATCCCCATTTTCGCTCGTCCTCGTCGTCGTCGTAAGGCAATTCACTCTTACGGTTACGGCAAAGCGCGAACGTCGAGAAGACTCGACCTTCTTTATGTACAACGTCTATATATTTGCGTGTGTGTCGGTGTGTATGTGGCTCTTTGCCCAGTTTCGCCCTTATTCTTACTACTCTCACCCCTCTGTCTCCATTCAGGGTGAAAGCAACTCTCTCTCGCACAATGTTTGGACGAGCATCAGGCTCTCGCGAGTGAACACACTCGATATCGAGTAGTCGAACGAGACGATGCAACGATGAGAACGAAAAAATAAAAATAAACGTAAAGTAAATTTTATTCGAGGGGGTTATGGGGCAAGGGAGAAAGCGAGATATGGTGTCATCCTTCTCTCACCCATACGGTGTCGTCTCTCTCTCTCTCTCTCTCTCTCTCACACTCTCTTTCTGGCTCCTCTCGTCTCACGGCTGACTAGGCTTCGAGAAGGAAGAAGCAAACTTCTTCGGTTTTATTGGAGATTTTTATCGACGTCGTACTCCGCTCTAGCGGGATTTCGAGGACGCTCCGGGGAAAGATAGACGGGAGAAAGACTACAAATACGCAAGGCTAAGGGAATACGACGAGAGAGGACACATCCACGAACAGGAAACATTTTTTTGTTTACGTCGAATCTTTTTTACGAACACTCGAGGCCCGCGTCGGACATTGGCAATTCAAGTTTGTAAAAGGGTTGACCACTTTGCTTTCCGTTCGTGACGTAATCGAGGGTCGCGTCGATAACAATTTATTATCATCTGTTTAAACGATTCGTATCGAATCGAGGAAAATAACATCGAAATACAATTTAATTGATTCGACGATTTATTTGAATAAAATTCGCGACGTGAAAAGTTATATCTCCTTCGTTAAAACAGAATTTACGACAATGAAGTTTAATCAATTTAACGTTGGCGATCAAACGTTTTTCTATCGTTTTTCTCGACAACGAAATTTTGCACCCTCTTCCTTTTTTTTTCTTCATCTTTTTTTCGTAAAGCTTCGTTTTTTCTCCAGTCTATTTCAACAATTAGCAAGCTCTCGAGACGGATCACTCGTCGTGACGACGTTAACGGTGACTTTTTTGTTCTCTCGTCCGACACGCGGCTGTTTTTCGCCAGATTAATTAATCGACCGGTCGACGAATCCGTGGCAGGGAGAGTAAACGACAGGGGCAGACGTTACGACGTATCGCGGAATGAAGACGAAAGGAAAAAAAAAAGCAGATACAACGTAGATAGGGAAGAGCGTTTCGAAGAGAATGAAACGACGAAGAAAAGAAACGAAAGAAAAACGAGACGAGATACGAGGAAGAAAAAAAATTGGATATATAGGGTGTTTTTTTATATTTTTTTTTTTTTTACAGAGTGCGCGAAACAGTCGTAATTTACGAGGTCGTTAAGCCACCTTCCACCCTCTTCGAAGCTCGGACTCTCGAGCGTAAGCGCGCACGCGCGCGCGCGAGTCGAAAAGGAGAATGATGTACCCTACTAAATTTTCCATTCCCGAGTAGCAGTCACTCACTATCCCCTGCCCTAGTTCGTTTTCTCACCGGTCTCTCCCATTTCGTTCACAGTTTTCTCCTATATATCCGTGACTCGCAAGCATCCTCACCCCTCTCACATCATTTTTCATTATCCCTTTAGTTCCCGATACTCGAGAATCTCGTCGCGTAAAATAAAAAGAAAATGAAATAAAAATAATAGTAGGACGAATTAAACGTACACGCGTCACGTTTCGTCCTGTCGAAAGGAGGGTAGGGAGCTCGGTTTCGATAAGGGCACACGCTCGAGAAAGCTCGTTTCGACGTAATCGCGAAAGCCCCGAGGATACCGAGGCATCGTGTAATTAAAGATGGCAAGCGAAGCACGAAACTGGACATCGGCCATCGGCGTTATATATATTTTCGTGTATAGACTGAGAGAGAGAGAGAGAGAGAGGGAGAGTCGAATCCAAGGGAAAACTCGAAAATTCTTCACCACTACGAGAAACAAAAAAACATTCTCGGAACGTCGGGTCGTCGCGCTCGCAGAATGCCAAGAATCCACGTGCGGGGCGATTTTTCTCCCCGGGGCTAGTGAGGAAAGGTGAAGTGAAAAAATACACACACACACACGAGAGAAGACAAGACGAAAGAGGAATGAAAATCGAGACGAAGGCCGAAACGGCACGGACGGGAGTTGCAGCTAAAAAAGATTGGGAAAATGCGAGATATACGTATACGAGGATTCTGGCTATCGTCTTTTTGTTTCTTCCTTTTTTCGTATTTCTTTCCGTCTTCGCCGAACGAAGAAGCTCTCTCGCGGTTGCCAAAAAATTTGCATTTAGTGTGGACGACCGAAGGAGCCCATGTGCGACCGTTCGAGGCTAAAGGAAGAAGGATCTTGAGCGACTTACTATCTTTTGTCCTCGTTTTCTTCTTCTTCTTCTTCTTCTTCTACTTCTTTTATTTTTACTTTCCTTTTATCCTTCGTAAGAATTGTTTCGAGGTAACAGTGATGGCTACTCGAAAAACAGAGAGGTTGAGAGAGGGGTGGATGAAAGAAAGGAAAATGTGTTTTCCCTTTTTTTGTCTCGTTGTCGCGTCTTTCCTCCGGGCAAACTAATACACTAAGGGGCTAGTCCCTTGCCCAAGCGTATCATTCTTGGCTAGTCTCGAGGGGATGAAAGCCCTGAAGGGTTGAAAAACGCGGGGAGAGTATCGGATTACGCGAAAACGCGAAAGGCTGACCAGCGGCCGGAGAATTTTGCTCGAAGAGTCTGAGCAACCAAGACGAAGGGGGAGAGAACCGGAGAAAAGAAAATGAAAAAGTTACATCGAGGAAAATTGTCGGTTTAAAAGAAATTATCGATATTAGGAAACAATTTTCAAATATTAGTTTATTATTATTTTCCCAAAAGTAGAATCAACTCGAAACTCGACATTTCGAGAATACGATCGCAGGAAGATTTTGGAAAAAGAGGGCGAAACAAAAATACCGCTACGTCGTTCCTGGTGATCGAACGTCACGAAGAGACTGAAAATATAAAAGACGATATCCTTCTTGAAGTTTCTTGTGCCACTGGCCCACATTGCGCCTCGCCGAATGTAAACAAGGTACGAGTTCGGTGACCGAGACCTCGCGATACATTTTTTTGCTCTCGCGGGATCGTGCCCGACCCGTTACCGTAGTCGATAATTTCTCTGCTTTTCTCCCACTTACCTCGTGCATTTTACTCTCCCCTCTCTTACGAAATTTACCGGTGGATTTCTTTACCTCCGCGCACGCGCGCTGGTCGTAGCACGAGACGTCTTTACGGCGTGCCGTCTAATACGCAGAACTTTTGAGAACGATCACGAACTTTTCTACGTACGTCCGGTGAAAATTTCATTTTTTTCCATTGAAAATTGTCGTCTCGAAAATATCGAAATCGGTGCGCGCGCACACGTCCTCACGGGCATCGTGCGAGCAGCGAAAACGCGCGATATTCGAATCTCTTTTTCGGCAATTTTGCTATTTACAAAATTTCACGAAATTACGAAATTTATGAATATATATATATATATATAATAAATTAAATATTGCACGTAAATATAACTGTATAAAGAGAACTACTGGACCGATAAATCACACAGGTAAGTTGAACCCTCCCATCTGTCCGAAGGGTAAAACTTCTCTATCGCTATTATTATGTACATATATATATATATTCCGATAAATTCGCGAAGAGAATGGGAGATCAGGTAAAGCGAGTAAAACATTCAGAGCTTTCGCGGTGCCTCTGTGAATAATGCATATCGGGTGAAATGGACCGCTTAGACGATTTAAATCTCATAAATACCATCTCACTCTCCAACACCCCTCCCTATCGTCCTTCTTTTCACACCCTCGTTTCCTACACAGCCACTTCCTTCTCACGAGCCACCGCTTCTTTTTTTTATTCCCATGGTCATCCCTCTCCTAAGATCCTAAGGCTCGTTCGAAACAACCCTCGACAGACAGAATAAAAGTCTTTATATTGCGTATAAACAATGAAAAACAAAAAAAAACAAAAAAAATACACCTCCCTCGACGATAAAATCCGAAATCATCGTTGAAACGCGTATCTGCGTGAATAAAAACACGAATGGAAAGAATCCGATCCGCGGAAATATACGAGCGAGTGAGTTAATTCGCGTTATAACTCGCGTGTATATAGGAGAACGCGAAACGCGACCGACACATATCGGTCTCTTGTCTCGATGAATAAACGAGTCTCTACGTGGTTCCGTGTGTGAGCGCGCGTGCTTTCGCTCTCTCATCTCGCGTTTCTAAATCAGTCGGACGGAAGCACTCGCTTTGGCGTTAGCGTACGAGCGTTGACGAGAGAGAGAGAGAGAGAGAGAGAGAGACTCTGCAATTAATAAGACGCGGCTTAACGATGCTCGGGGTGATGAGGGATGTGGTGTTAGGAGAGGAGGAGGGGGGAGGGAGAGAATTTTAGCACGCATCTCTTTCTGTATATACGCGCGGGCTACGTACAACGAAAGCCGGCTGGCATTATGCTCACCCGGCCCGGTAATTATGTCGCCTCGTGTACGCGTTTTCTGGCACCCGATGAAAAGAAAAAGAAAAAAAAAGAGAAGAAAACTTATTCTTTTTTTTTCTCTATTTTCTTTTTTCTTTTCCTTTCATTCTATTTTTCGTTTTTTCTTTTTATTTTTTCCTCTTTAATCCAAGCCCAGTCGCGCTCGCACACGACGACGCGATCTTTCTCGTCTCTCGTCCGTTGCCTCTGTCAACGTTTTTTTTTCTGCAACCCCTTCTCCGCCCACCCCTCTACTCCCGCTTCCTTTCATTTTCCACACGAGGGAGAGAACGCGAGCTTTTCCACTCGCTTTCAGAATCTTCTCCGTCCGCGCACGGGAACCGGAAAATTTCACCCAGTCCCGGTCTCTCGACGACTCTGGTGTGTACGTGTGTTCACGATTTTTTAAGCTCGTGTACGTTTGTGCATATTCGTGGGAAAAAAAAAAAACAGAGAAAAAAAAACGAACAAGCGTAATGTCGAAACTCTCGCAAGAGTTCTGCCTTCATTTCCGGATATTAGTGTGTATGTGTGTGTGCGTGCTTCTGTGCGTGTGTATGTATGCGTGCAGTCCCGAGAACTGACGAATGCGCCGAGTTCTCTCTCTCTCTCTCTCACTGCGAAGAGAGAATTCCTCACACTGCACGATCGTCCGTGCTCGGGGAATACGAGAAATAGAAAAGCTCGATTGTGGGACGATGCAAGAGAGACGAGGGAGAGAAGGTAAACGCATAGCGCGAGAGGCATTGCGGTATTCAGTTGGAAAGTCTGGAAAACCACGAACGTGCTCACTCGGATTATAATATATATATATATGTGTGTGTGTGTATAAAATAAATGCAATATTATAGCAAAAGAGGAAACGGTGTATAAAATCCGGCTATGAAAAATCCTGGCACGTGCTGAGAGAACGAGAAGGTATTAAGGTCCATGATGATGTGCGATGTGCACACTCGTCGTGCTACAAGTGTAATTCACCGAAAGAATAAACTTTTTAAAATGTTCCAAAAAAAAAAAAGAAAAAAAAAAGTTGCGATTTGGGTCACTGGGAAAACGATCGTATTGATTCTTCGAATTCGAATTTGAACGCATAAAAATGAATTTCCGGTTATCTTAAAAAGTATATAAAAATAATATCGAGCTGGCGAAGTAATCGCGTTTCGAATACTTCTAATACACGAACGCGTATGGCTGTAGTTTGAGAAAGAAAAAAAACGCAATTACCGGTTGCTCAATTTAATATAAAGTTTTAGTTGCCAGATCGATCCAAGCGCGAACCTACTGCCTTGCTTTTTCAAAAATATCGGCAAAGCTCCTTACTCGAGGGTAAAACGGGAGGCATCGGGGTTTAAGTCAGAAATGGACCAAAGCCGACAAACAGGAAAACCGTGCTTTATTGAAAGGCTGGTGAAAGAGAGTAAAAGGAGGAGGAGCAGGAGGAGGAGGAAGGGGATGGAAAGTGGAGAAATGAGGAGAATCGTGCCCAGGGATAAAGGAGAAGGGCTTTTCAAGCCCTTACCTCCTTTACGCTGCCCGAATTTACCGAGAATGAAATTCCGCGGTGCGTCTACGAACGCGAGAAGCGGACGTGTATATACGGCGATGCCCTTCCGCTTTCGTGTTCTCGTGTTCATTTCTAGCAAGAACATCCAACATTTTTCGTTCTCAGAAGGCAAGAGAGAGAGAGAGAGAGAGAGAGAGAGATATCGACTTTGCATCCGGTGAGCAAAGAGAAACCGAAAGCTGCAGGAAAGCTCGTTTACACCCTGTTTTCTCGCCCCCATTCCCGGGCGCTTCGTTAACGTTAATTGAGGCAGACGCTGATAAGGGGCCGAAGGTGGGATTTTACTCTGAAACGTAATCCGCTGGATATTTTTGTTGACGTCTGCAATGAAAATATTCAACGAATTATTTTTGAAATATTTGTTCATTCCATCAATTTTAACCTCTCGACACCTCCTCGGTTTACACACAACGACAAGATATATTTCATTAATTTCTGAGAAAAATATAAACGTTGATTTTTATTTAAAAAAAAAAATACAAAAATGATTAAAAAAAATTGTGTAAAATCGAACGGATAATTTTGCAGTATTGTACAATTTTGAGTAATAAAAGATAAATTGACAAAAAGCTAGTGAGAATTGGCTTTTAATGTATATTGGCATTTTTATCGATGAACAAATAGGTACGAGAGTAATATTCGAGTTATGGTAAATAATACCCAGCCGATAACGATTTGAACTTGATCTCTTCGTTATAGACAATGCCATATAATGAAATTCTGACGCGTTTATAGAATTTTCATAGGTGGTTCGGCGCGAATACGGCAAAACAAAGCCAGAGTAGATGCGAAGTTAAATATATTTCCGGATGAATGAAGTAAAACCCGTCCGAGCTCGATATAGCACGAAACTAATGGATAATGGATTCGCGAACCGGATCTCTCGTCGTATTACTCTGTCCGAAGAAAATACAAAGTATAAACACATCGCGAAATATTCCGAATATAAATTCAGCGTTGCGATAATTTTTCCCTATTTTGCATACGCGAAAGTCTATGAAATGTAAACGGAAATAAAAATATAAAGAATAATCTCTATAAAAATAAAATAAGCCAGATAATCGCGTATTCATAATTTTGTTCTGTTATTTTCATCCGGATATTTCTCAAGTCGAAAATTCGTTGAATGAAATTATCGATTCGCATTGACAACGAAATTATCGCGATAACGACAATTTCTATTTACCATAATACGTAACGAAATTTCACCAGATCGACGTTTATATTTCCTGCCACATTTCCATTATCATGCGATAACAATATTGATCGAAATCTATGGCAGGACATAAGCGCGCACGCTTTTCCTCCGTTGTGCAAATTGTAATGTTTACAATCATATACTTTATGCAACAAAATGTAGTAAACATATAAAAGCCAGATAGCATAAGTGACGTATGTCTGCCTGTTTCCGATCAAATATTTGCGCTCCACTACCCTCGCTCTCGACGTAAATCATTAATTAAAAGAGATTAAAAGCATACGTACCCGTGGGTAATGTGCATTCCTTCTCACTCGCGCCCTCTCCTTCTCTCGATCGTTGAAACACGCAGGAAAATTCAGCGAGACGGAAAACACGCAACTCCAAAAGCTCTAATTCTCACCCTCTCTTTCGATGCATCGATTATGCACTGTGAAACCTCGTGCGAAAATTCGACCGTTCGTATATTTTATCCACGTTCGTATATAATACGTACGCGATTGTCGATCGGTCGAAAAGAGCAAAAGCACTGTTTTATTAATCTTCTTTATTCCTTTCTCTCTCGGATCTCACGATCGAGGCAAATTTTGTGAAATTCTCGAGGGAATAAAGGTCGAAGGGGATATGTAGGAACGAATTAATCGGTGTTTTCGGTTCCATGAACGAGAGGGGATGAGAAAAGAGGGCAGGGAAAATTTCAGTTCCTGCTTTTTGGCTTATGTTCTCGTTCGATTTTCATCGCCAGAGGGTGTTTTCAACCCTCTCGTCACTTCACGCCCCCCTCCCTCCCTCTCTCTCTTTCTCTCGTTTATCTATTAAATCATTATCGACGATGGGAGCGAGCTCCCTCGTCACGATATATCGCGTGGCCTATTTCTCTCTCTCTCTCTCTCTCTCTCTCTCTCCCCTCGTCGAATTGGACGAGGGGAGAGAAACTGTCGATTGCTGACAGTTTGATGACCACCAAGCTCCCAACACCCATCGATACGCTCTATGAATCTCGTTAAAGGTATCCACTGTATATAGATATTGGCGCCAACGTCAATGAATTCGCTAATGGATTTTCGTTTGACGTTGCGGAATTTCGTGGTAAATACGAAAGGGAAAATTATATCCAGCAATTTCGATTTTTTTCTATTAAAAATTTTGTGTCATTTTTTGTTTTTCGTCGAAGAAAAAGAACAATTTTAAAAGATTCGACGTCTGGGAGGAAGGACGATAATTTTTTGATGTGTTATAAACATCTGTGGTAGTCGCGTTAGAATTGCATTTAACGTGGACCAGGAGGACCGCATCGAATCGACTTCCTAGCTTTGACTCCGAGCACGGCTCGACCTCCTCCCCCACCTCGACAACTTTTCCGTTTGCCTCGTGTAAATATTTAAGCACGCTCGAGCGTTTCTGTCCTAGCCATTCAAGGCACACATTGCGAGCTGACTCTCTCGCGCTCTGTGTGTATCCATCAGTGAAAGAGACAGAGAAGTCCCACTTCGTGTGTGGCCAGAGGAAAGTCGGAGGCATACACTCGGCCATCTTCTCATCGTGCTCTCTGTACTGCTCGGTCTCTCTCTCTCTCTCTCTCTCTCTCTCTCTCTCTCTCTCTCTCTCTCTCTCTCTCTCTCTCTCTCTCTCTCTCTGCACTAACTTTGAACGACCGAAATCTCATACACCGAAAAGTCAAGTGTACCAAAACACCACCGGACCAAACTACGGTATATCTGGCTCATCGCAACTAGCTTATACACATCTAGATAACGTTGAAGCCAAAATATCAACCGTGGCAGCCAGAGTTTGCGTACTCAACGACTTTAAACGAGGATACACAAACTCGGACGATCCGATATCCATCGCGTTTATATCGTTTGGCTTCCGTCGCGTACATAATTCACCGTCGGACACGCGAAATCCATTACAAATTAAGCCGTTGAATAGAAACATCGTTCGAACCTCGAGAAATTCACGGGATGAATTCTACGGTCACCCGAAATTAATTAATTCAAGCTAACGTTTTCGAAGTGTAAACGTAGACAATGAACGAAAAATGACGGGAAAAAAAGAAATACGCGTCGAGTAAATCTGCTGGAAATGCCTCGAGATGGAAAGAGGGGAAAAAATGACAAAAGGAGGGGGAAAAAGGAGCTGAGAGACAAGAGCGGAACGCCACCAGGGAAACGTGGCTAACTTGCTGAGAATAATTCTCGCGCCGGTACACCGTGTGCTTAACTATACTTTACCATATTATACACTGTGTACTATACATATATATATATATATATATATATATATATATATATATATATATATATATATTCACGTGGATATACGAGAACTTGGTATTTCTCTCTCGAGCGCAGTAAGCTTGATATAACCGGGGCATTCTGGGTCACGGCTTAATTGAGACATTAATTCGAAGTCAAGACGGCGAGTCGGCTAAAGAGAGGAAATTGGAGGGAGGAAGTTACACTCCGAGCTCCCGAGTTAAGCTCGCATCCGCGAAAGGGCCAGGCGCGCGGGTCACTCGGTAACAGTTTGTAAATATTTCACGATTTCGCATCTGGTATCAACTCTCGATATATCAAACTCTTCCGGTTCATTTCGAAACTCTGAAGGATCGCGATTCGAATTAACGCCAATTGAAGATAATATCGTTTCTGTAAATATTCGAAATATGCGTTTTTGGTAATATGATATGATCTAACGATATTTCGGTTATGTAGAAAACAGCAGGAAAATCGAGGAACAATACTGAAGTAGAGACAGCGGTGATGTCGCACGCGACGACACGTTATCGCTTCAGGCATCCTCGAGAGAGGGATGGAAAGGAGAGGGTTGATTCCCTCGTCTGGGCCAGATCGCGGCTCGAGTCTTTGACGGCGAAGGAGAAACGAGCAGTTCCTGCGAGTCTAATGGGTGTCGCCTCCACACATTGTATCGACCGTACTAAAACCGTACTAAATATATATATAGATATATAAAATGTATATGTTGACGCCCAGTGCCTCGCGGCTTCGAGAATTGCCGGCAAGTTCGTTGACGGAGCATTTTCACAGACTCGTCTGTTTCTGGTCGTCGTCGTCGTCGTCGTCGTTGACGGAAATGACGCGAGGATGCAGATTCTACGCCTACGGAAAATCCGCTGAATTCTCACCGAGACGTCGAAGAGACTTCGTGTATAAACGTACGTGTAAACATTGTATATGGGGCGTTCCGTTGAAAATTTACTCTTTTCATTCGACGTTGAATTTTTGACAAGCTTTAAATCGAACATTCGTGAGATTTTATCTTCGAGCTTATCTCGAACAACGTCGTGAATTTCGTGGGTTTTCGAACGATAAAAATTGAACACGTTTTATAACAAGGTAGAGAGAACGTTCGAGTCGTCGTAAAACAGAGACTCGGTCGAGATTGTACGAAGTCGATGGAAGAAACGTGGCGAGGGCGTCGTCGCTTTCTCCACCAAAGTTTACACTCGGAATGAAGATACGCGTACGATGGATGGAAACGGGCCCGAGGGGTGCCAAATCATAACAGAGAGAAGCCTCGAGGGCCTCGCGTCGACAAACTACCGTGATTTCTCGTGTGTGCCCTACGGAGGGCTTATTTAATAGAAGCACGAAATACCGATGTTTATACATCCGTATATAATTGTATATAAAATTTTATAGTTATATATATAGTCGTATATTTATGTTTGCAACAGCAGCTGCGTCTTTACCAAACCTCGTTGTACCTCGTCCCCTGTGTTAATCGCGAATTCGAAGGCCCCGCGTGACGTGCTCTCTCTCTCTCTCTTTCTCTCTCTTTGTCTTTCTCCTTTTCTCTTGGGGCTATATACCTCGAAGCGCAATTAAATTACCCTCTCTCGCTCCTCAAACCTTATACCGCCCGCTTTATCACACGCAAACCGACACACTAATACGGAGGTTGCCTCGCGCAACTTTGTTTCTTCCTTCGCAACCCACCCCTGGTCGACTTCGTGTTGGATTTCCCTCGTGCGGAAGGATATATCCCTTTCCCAGTCTCTCTCTCTCTCTCTCCCTCTCACTCCTCACTTCTCTTTCTCTTTCGCTCAACCCGATGATATATATATTTCAGCCCGTTGGCTAATCGGCCATCCATAAATCCAAGCCCACGTCTCACAGGAAGCTCGATTAAAATCTCTTCCGAGTTACGTATCCATCCATTTCTCTTTCCCTGAGAGAGATAGAGAGATATACATGTCTCATGTATACACATGGACCGTACCACCCCCGAGTCGACATGGTCTAGGGCTCGCAACTCCATTTTTCATATCTTTTTTTTTGTCAGAATCGCGCGAGGAATGCAGATTTTTGGAATTTTTATTTCCGACGATCCTTGCCCGATAATAATTTTGTTGTGGATTCAAATTTATACGCGAAACGAGAAAAGATGTATTCGTACATTGGATTTTTATCGAGTATAAAATGACGGCAACGACGTGAAAATAATAATCTCGTCGTAAAAGATTTTTTCTCGTTTCTCGCTACGATAGAGACGCAATTATATATTCGACGTATTTACCGAAGGATAATATTCACGGTCTTCTTATTCCCCGACTTCCTTCTTCATCGCGAATTCTTCCCATGTCCCCCACGATAATTCATCCGAGACCAAAATTATCCCATGAATATATCCGTCGTGAAAAAAAAATCAAGAAGATCTTTCCTCATTTCCATCGACGATTGAGTTTAACGTTTTCGACGAGAAACGAGACGCGCGATCGTTTCCGTAAATCCCACGAAAGCGATTGCCGCAATGAGAATTTCGACGAGGTTCGCGACGAAAGTGTGCGAAAATGAAAATAACCGTAGACGGCAGTCTACGGGATCGTCTGGGTATTGAACATCGACGACACAAAGACGATGAATCGAGATAGGAGGGAAAAAAAAGATGTCGAAGCGAGGGAATGAATCGAAGAAACGAGAAGTCTCAACGGGCTCTAAGCATTCTCACTCTCTTCATCGTTGAATTATTTATATCACCCTCTGATTCACCAATTGGAGGGGGAGGAAGATTCAACTCCTCAGCTCCACCGCCGTGGTGACTCTGAATTTTGTTCCAACAATTGTAATTTATTATTCGCATTTAAAACGAAGTCCTCGTTTTCACATCGATCGATATTATTTTCCCAATAAATCGTCCTTTTTTTTTTTTATTAAGTAAACGTTGACCTTTCGCAAAAAAAAATGTGTTTATCCGAACGAAAATAAACGGTGGTTTAGTAGGGCTGGTTCGACGAAGGAGAGTGGTGGATCTATCAATAAATTATTCGATTCGCGTTCAACCAAAATAACTTTGGGAAAGAGAATTTTCGTTTGGACACATGTCGTTTTCGAACGAGCGAAGGAAGAAAGTGGAACGGTGCGAATCGACGTATCGGCGAAGCGTGGCGAGGGAGTTCGGACGAAGCTTTTTCTCTTCGCGAGAAAACCGCACCCATTCACTTCCTATAACGTTTTATCGATAGCAATAAGCGCGAGCGAACGGAAGGAGTCGTCGTTTTACGTCGCGACGAAGGCTCGATCTCGCGTAACAGCCGGCAAGCACGAACTTCGCTCAAAAACTTTTTCCACTATTTCGCCGAATTTTTCGTTCAACCTTGGCTGATCGTGCGGACGACCCTGGTTCGTCGCGTGTTCTCTGTCTCTTCCGGACTTTAAAACGAAACGAGAGTGGGGAAGGTGTTGAGGCAGGACGTAGACTCGGTCTACGTGGAGGGTGGTGAAGATGGAAGAATAAAAAGAGGGGGGGAGTGAAAAGTTCGAGGGCAAGAAATAAAAGACGATCGGACGTTGGGGATCGAGCCAGTTGGATCAGGGTCTCTTTTTTTTATTACGGAAGTAACAGTCGGGAGAGAATCATCCCCAACTTTACAACCCTTATTCTTATCGTTCGGAAAAATACGAAATTTAATTTAAAAAAAATGAATTTTTAGTTTATCGTTAATAATTTTATTACCATACGATAAAAATTGTTATTAATAACAGAAAATGCATTGAAAAAGAAATAAAAGACGATCGGACATCGGAGATCGAGCCAGTTGGATCAGGGTCTCTTTTTTTTATTACGGAAGTAACAGTCGGGAGAGAATCATCCCCAACTTTACAACCCTTATCCTTATCGTTCGGAAAAATACGAAATTTAACTTAAAAAAAATGAATTTTTAGTTTATCGTTAATAATTTTATTACCATACGATAAAAATTGTTATTAATAACAGAAAATACATTGAGAAAGAAATAAAAGACGATCGGACATTGGAGATCGAGCCAAGTTGGATCAGGGTCTCTTTTTTTTATTACGGAAGCAAGAGTCGGGAGAAAATCATCCCCAACTTTACAACCCTTATCCTGATCGTTCGGAAAAATACGAAATTTAACTAAATAAAAATGAGTTTTTAGTTTATCGTTAATAATTTGATTACCATACGATAAAAATTGTTATTAATAAAAGAAAATGTATTTAAAAAATCATTGAGAGTGTTGGGCCTTTGATATTTCAATAACGACAAACCCTTATTTCGACAACTTCGATATTCTCGAAACGGATCGAGATAGAGCGGAACTGCAGGATTATTTATACGTAGCCCAATAAAAAAGTTATTTATACACCCTCGAGACTGACGAGGACGGACGGAAATTTTGGTCCATCTGTCTCTCGATGCTTAAATTGCGAGTCCCCGAGCGAGGCTATATATCACTGCCATTCGTTTTAGAAACGAAAGAACAAAAAGAAAAGAGTGAATCAACATTGACAGTGATTTAATTCCGGTGAACGAGCAAAGGTTGTCGCCCGAGAACAGAGGGGTTGAAAAAGGAAGCACCTAAAAGCGCGTATAAACACAAAGGACGAAAGAAAGAAAATCGGGGTAGAATATAGGGAGGTGTGTACCAATCCGGAAAGCGGGAACGAGTTCCAAAGACGCGAAATCCTGGGGTATTATATCCAGGAGAGAGAACGAGAAAGAGAGAGAGAGAGAGAGAGACAGAGGACCAGACGGGTGTACGAGATTCGCGAGAGATTTACTGAAGTGAGAGTAGTGAAAGATCTCTCTTGGAAGCGCGTGCGAGCGATGAGCGGAGGAGAAATAAAAAAAAGAAAGAAAGAAAGAAAGAAAGAAAGGGATGAAGTAGAAAAACCGGCCGAGCTAAAGGGTGGATGAAAGGGCGCGGAAGCTATACCGAGTGAAAGCGTCTTGAGAAAAAATAGAAAAACGAAAAATTCTGTAGAAGCTCGTCGTACAACGAAAGAGTAAGCGAGAGAAAAAAAGAAAAGAGATCCACAACACGTTGAGTTTGAGAATCGAGGGAAAACAAATTTTGGAAAAAAAAAATGAAAATAAAACGGTAAGAACGAAGATACGAGCCACCGCGGGTTTCTAGCGAGAATTGTATCGATGTCGGACTTGCCACTTTTTCCCCGCCAATCCAACCCCCCATCCCTTGAATTCCAAGGTCTTCGAGAAAATTACATTCTGTAGATGGAGCGATCTGTAGTAAACAAGAAAACGAAAATAAAAATAAATAAAAAAAAAACCCCCCCCGTAGTGGCAGTATCATCAGGCAGTAATGCGACGGAGAAGAAAAAACACTAGCGAGCAGGAAGAGAATTGAATCGAAGGGAACAAAAAAAAGTATTCCAGTGAGAAAAACCGAGTTGGGATTGAAGAAAAAGAAAAAAAATAAAGAAACGAGGGAAGAGACGTCTGGAGAATTCGTTTTCCAAGATATCTGATGATCCTGGTTAGGAATTATAGTTATAGAAGATAGAAATTCAATTTCGAAGAGTGAGAACGATGTGTATAGATATATTACGAGCGGGGTGGGGGAAAAGCGTCGCGAGGGGGTGGAATAATGCCATATACCTCACTTTTTGTTTTTTTCTTTTGTTTTCCTTCTTTCTTTATCTACTCGTTCCTACGCTGCATCGATACCGATAGAAAAGTATTTGGGTCGAGAATGCCCGAGCGACGCACGGAACACCAGAGTTACCCTTCGATGCCTAGTGGATATAAAATAAAGGGGTTGTAGGGGAAACGAAGGGGGAGATTGGGTCACGACATATTCCTCCGCGAGATAAGTGTACCGTGGCTTCTGACATTTTCCAGGTAGTCTCGGGAGCATCGCGATAAACGATGGACATATAAATATCCATTCTATACATGCAATAACATATATGGGGCGTTCTATTAAAATCGCAAAAATAAAAATAAGAATAATAATAAATGTCCGTCGAATCCATCAGTCTTCCAAGCTACGTCGATCTATGTCAAAAATGCAATCGGCTAAAATTAAAAGAAGTGTCGAAACGATAGTTAAAAAATTTCGAAAAATGTTGAAAAAATTTTGATCAAGTTCTGATTTTTTATCACAATCAAACTTTAATTTTTTATCTCGATCGAGTCTTGATCAATAATAACGGTTTCAAAATTCAACGAACTTGGATCGAGTTGCTCGATCGAGACTCGAAGAAAAATTTGTCCTCGGGGAGGTTCGTAGAATGTTGTAAAAATAATCATGAGTTGGATGTACGATGGTCGGGGTCGGACGTTAATCGAGTTGGCATAAAACTCCCCGAACATATTGCCCTGCGCATTGTACATCGGAAAGGTGGAGTATATGTGAAACGAGAAAACTGTATAGTCGAGTCGGAGCAAGAGAAAAAGAGAGAGAGAGAGAGAGAGAGAGAGAGAGAGAGAGAGAGAGAGAGAGAGAGAGAGAGAGAGAGAGAAGGAAAGCAACTACGCCGGATCGTGGGACAAGTGAAATGTGACCGTGGTGTATATCGAAGTCTCAGTCACTTCCATCGATTCCGATATACATCTATCGCCGGTACATTCGCCAACCCTCCTTTCTATACTTTTATACCCCCCGGGTTATCGAAGGAAATTACATGCGCACCGGAATTTCGTGAAAATAAACAGGAAAAAACGGGGACGAAAATAACATCACATACGATAACAAATCACCAGGCGTGCACGTAAAATGCTAAGCCGGAACATCCGGTACACAAATATTCTCCATTTTATCGTTTTTGTTCTTTCAAAAGTCTGATGAAATTTTCATCGCGAGAATATTGTCTTTATCGATGATTCGCGTTTAAAATATTTCTTAAATAAAGCGACCGTCGCGTAATCTCAACGATTAATCGTTATCTCGAATTGACCTACAATTACGAAAATCACTTCACGAACCACTCGATCTAAAATATCGATTACGAAATCTATCCGTGTCGTTACTTCCAGTTCGTGACTCCGAGGAAATTGATGGTGTAGCGAGCATCTCCGTTAACGATTGAGAGAGAACGAAGGAACGAGAGAACGAGAGAGAGTGAGAGAGAGGGAGAGAAGCAGAACCGACAAATAAAGCGTGACCAGCCGATCTCGTATCGCGTCTCGTGTCTCCTCTCCTTTCTCGCTGCACATCCGAATTCTCCAGTTCCGAGCTGTGCTTCCCTACGAGTAACTTGTGCCCTCTGTATATATATTCAACGTCATGTGCCTGCTGCTTCTGCCCGAACGAGCACGATGTCTCTCGTTACAGGTTTCGTCATCTCGTGGTCGTCGGTCTGTTTGCAAATCCTCGCAGCCTCCCCCACATCCTCGTTTTCTCTGGTAACACGAAGGACCTCTTGCCCGCGAGTGAGAGGGAGGCAGGGTGAATTTTGGGGTCGTTCACGAGAGCCAAAGGTTCACGAACTGTGGGAGAAACCGGTCAGGACACGAACCACGAATGGGACAAAGTTACGACGATCCTCTCTACTCGTCTACCTACCTCGCTCGACTATGTTCATACATGTTCTATATATATTTATATATATATATATATGTGTGTGTGTGTCTCACATACGTATACGCAAAGTGTATACGTTGAAGAAGCCTGCAGCTAATTTAGAACCGCACCCCCGTATCCGACAGCCGGCCAGGAATTATTGGAGCGGACTGAATCAACCCCGTGCTTCTCACTTACCCTTCCGTTACCCCTCTCGATTCCATATCCTCCTTCAAGGATAGTTTATACATGTGCTACGGAGCTTTCGTGTCCAGTGTATACAAGTATTGTCGAAATTCACGACAGTGGAAAGGGCGAGAGGGTTAAGCAAATGTACAAGTGGCAAGAGGGTTGCAAAATCTCAGGATTCGATGTTTGTATGCATGAGGAAAGAGGGGGATGTAACGGAGGGCATACTCGATTTGTGTACAAAAGCACTCGGTTTCGAGGATCATAGGTCACCGGAGATATATATATATATATATATATATATATATATATATATACATCGTGCACGGTAATGGCGAACTCCTGCGTAAATATCTCATCGTCGGAAATGTCGTCATAAGGGATGAAAATACAGTCATTGGCAGGGTAAAGAATTTTTCTTAAATTTGCTCATATTCGAGGGTATGATTTTGTCTCGAAATAATTACCGTGTCTACGAGTAAAAATTCATTAACGATACGGTGATAAAATAAATCCAATTGTGGATTATAAAATATCGAAGATTTGTTCAATGGCCAATAACTGTGCTCGCTGACACTGTGCACGTGTCTCTTGTCGGTTCGACCACGGCTAAAGGACGACTCTCGTGTCACATCACCGTACGAGAGTCTCCAACGACCATAAATCTCGTCTTGCCTATTACGCTTGACCAAATTGTGAAACTTTGATCGCTACTCGAGAATCGCGAGTATCCATCTCTGTCTCTGTAATATTTGCTGACTCGAAACCGTCGAACCTCGCAACTAGTTCTCGGTAGACGACAAAGTCGACGTCTATAACGAGGTGCCGTTTCGATGGAGAGTTTATACGTAAAAAAAAATGAAACGAGACAGTCATTGGCTGTGGGTGAATAACCGTTTCTGTAATTCTCGTCTCGTTGAACGACCAATCACTGTACTCGTCGACTTCGATCCTCGATTGTCATCTCGAGCGAGTCTCGAGAGCGCGACAAACTCTCGAAAAATTTGAGAAAGTTTTGTAACGACGTCGGTGTCGCGCGTTCCGACAATCGCGTAAAAACGTTCGAGCTTTTCTAAAGCTCGCTCGCTCTCGCGTCAACGTATGTATCGAATTAATCGAAGAACGCGAGATAACGCGACAGGATGCAGAGAGGAGGAAGGAGTGAAAAGTTCAAGGTGTAGGAAGAAAAAAAATAGCGCCAATTATCGCGCACTCTGTGCAAAAGTAACTTTAACGAACCGAGTATATTCGTCGCTTTGTATCCGTCTTCCGGTTCGAATACGTTTTCGAGGTTTGTTACACCCGGTAACGTTCGAAACTTCGTGAAAACAAGCCAGACGAACAAATTTCCATAACGTTTCCAACGTCTCGCCTCGCATCGTCGCTTATATTTCGCGTAACGCGTTGTCGAGCGTTCAATTCCCTATTTTCGCTCTCACCTCGCGCGTCGTATTTTTAAATAAATAATTTAAAAAAAAATGATTACATTCGTCGATTCGCGAATTAGAAAAAAAAAAATATCGAATTAATATTGAATTTCTTCGATTATTTGCTCGAGGCGAATAAAATAATTTTCACGTTGAGAATAGGCGAGCTTGGAATTTCATAAATGCGGGTCGAATCGAAGTCGGAATTTTCGAAATTAAATGACGCACCGACATCCAACGACGTATCGCTCGTTAATTCATTTTCCATCGCGGTTCCTCCAATCTCCCTTCGTCGAGCGACACACGGTACGAAATTGCAGGGTCGAGTGAGTTCGCCGAAAAAATAAAACCTTGATGGAAACGCGCCTGCATGCCATGCAAAAATACCGGAACGTGTAATACCGCGTGCGGTACACAAAACGCCATACGTCGAACGACAAATTCCACCTAGCGTATGAGAGAAATCCGATGGGGGTGTGTGGGCGCGGGCGCTCGCGCTTTATCATTTCAATTTTACGGAAGAATGGACACGGTTCTTGCGGTACTACCGATCCCGCCTTCACAAACTTGGCACGAAGTTCGTCGGTGAATGATTTGTACCCGGCTAGCCATACGCGAGAGGACGAAAGTGCGCCGCGCTAAATCTTCCTTCGAGTCTCTTCGACGTATGAGCGTGTATATGGGGCGTTCCGGCTCGAATCGATGTTTCTCGGGACGAATTAATACGAACTTGTGAATTCGAACTGAAATACTTCGTATACATAAACAATAAATAAATATATGTATATATATATAGACGATTAATAATCCTTGAAAATATATGCTCGAGTAAATTTAATGAAAATATAATCGCTTTGACGAAGATGAAAATTGCATCGTGTAATACGAATTAATTTTGTCTCCTTTCGATAGACGCATATAGGATCTTCTCGTACCATGAGTTCGTGGAAATAAATCCGATTGTGTCGCGATTAAAACTCGACGGAAAACTGAATCGGCCGAACGAGACACGAAACCGAGATTTTTTTTTGCTTCCTCGCGTCGTTCCCCGGGAGCGTTTTACCAAGGAGTATGAGGTTTCCCTCGGTCCTGGAAGAAGAATGAAATAATACCCGTGGGATTTGAAAAACAAAATATATATATATATATACCGAAAAAGAAATATGGTCGAGAAAAAAATAAGAAAAACCACGCGAATTCTTGGTACTCGCGATATTAATTACTACAGAGATGTTTTTACCGACGAATAAATCGAGGGAATTAATTTGCTGATGCCTCTCGGAGAGTCTCGCGGATTTATAGAGGGGGAGGGGACTGTGGAAAATCGAGTCTCATCCCCCGTGAATCAACGACGAATTCAGACGCATTGCGATTTTTTTTGTCCTTTTTCTTTTAAATGATATAATTAAAATTAAAAAGCTACGACTCACTCCCTAACCATTTCTATTCGCAGAAAAATTAACACGGAATTTTATCGAGAATCGAGAATAATTATCAAAGACTATCGCACGATCTGAATTCTCGTGATAAATTATTAACTCGTTCGTAAAACGTTTTCTCGGTACGAGGATACATTTTCGAGTGGGTGGAATTAATGATGATTCAGCGAGCATCCAATAACGCGAGCTCGTATTCCTATTTTCTCTCCAGACGTTAAGTAAATTGGTACACTACGAGTGAAAAATAAAAATAAAATAAACGAGCTGAACGTGTTGAAACTTAGCAAGAGGCACTCGTCGGTGATGAGAGTCGGAGAAAAAGTGGGCGGGGAGGGGATAAAAATGCACCGAGGAATTTGCGATGATATCTCGGGGCATTCGTCATATCCGAGGTGCGAAGGTTATAAAAAATTTCAGGCGCCGACATGGAAAAAGGAAATAACAGAAAGAAAGAAAAAAGATAGAAAGAGAGTAATAACGATAATAATAATAATGACGATAATAATAACAATAATAGAAAAAGAAACGAAGGTGGAAAGCGCGAGAAGCAGAAACAAAATATGGGGCGAAGAGAGAACGTGAATTTCGTGGCTCTGGAAAATGGCCTCGTATATTAGTTTCCACCGACGAGAAAGAGGTATGAACGGGGTTGTTACAGGGGCTTGGTGGAGAAACGCACGCTAGTCGGGAATCCAGGAACGTAATATCGTTTCAGTGGTTCGCGCTGCGATGCATCTCGCTTTCTCTATGCATTTCTCTCTCTCTCTCTCTCTCTCTCTAATAATCCGACATAAAGATACCCAGGTGTAAATATATTAAAACCCGCTGGTTATACGAGCCATTCGGTAGATGCGGACCGATATCTGTACATACAAAGGAAAGTAGTCTAAAATGGCTCACCACGGTAAATTTCACAAAAATTATTCTCAATAACCCAAGATAAAAAATATCCCAATAAAATCTTATAAAAAATATCATCATCGATGTAAAATAAATACGATGAAACATACCGCGAAGTAACAAATACAAAATTTTAATCCGAAAATATATTCACCTTTACGTCTATATTTCGTTCCGAAACTCATTAATAATTGTTTCTTTAAAATCATTTCATCCTGTAATATTGCATCGTTTAATTTCTAAAATTATCAACAACAAAATCACATTCGTCGTAATGAAAAAAAATGCACTGGTCCATTTTGCCCCAGGTCTGCCCTGCATAACCGCGTGCCTATTTCATATACGACTGTAAAAGCGATATTCCATGTTTCACCAGTGGTCGTCGCGGTCCACGCACGAACGATGCCAGTCAAAGCAAAGGATCGACTTACGCTTCGAGAGAAGTTCATGATTCTCGTGCGAGCCGGACAGAATATTATTCAGCAGGCTGAGCAGTAGCAACAGCAGCAAAACGAGAAACACCCTCGAGGGCAATAATACGGTGTACCTAAACGTCGGTACGAAAACTGTTTCCGCGTATGCGCGACGTTCGCGTTTCACAAGAATAAAATCTCCGGTTCTGTCACGGTGAGCGATCGGGCAAACTCGCAAAGAGGGATGAGGGAGGAGAGAAGGTTTAGGTCAGTGGAGCAAAGAAAAAGAACCGTGACTCGGTGAACCTTTGGAGCACTTCTTTTTCCTAGATTTACCCACGCTCGAGGGTACAAAACAGTCGGAAGCTTTTTCACGTCCCAACGAGATTCGAGACTGCACACAATCTCGACGCTACTGAAAAAAAAGAAATCCCACCGTTTAACCTCGCTTTTGGTGCGCACGGATTTCACGATTGTACAGAAGGCCAAACGTTGTTGTAGAAAGTCAAGACATTGCCGAAAGCGACTCGTACGCTTGACGATAAAAATGGTGTTTTGAAGGAAAAACAAAGACAAAAAGCGCTCGTGTATGGTCTCGATGTTTTAAGTGAAAAAATAGAAAAGTCAAAACAAAAAATGCTTCGAGTGGAAAATTGCAAATAAATCGAAGTGAAAGTCCCGCACGACCGGAAGTTTCTTCAACCAATGTCTACAAAGACGTATATAATATATATATATTTACACTAGAATGTCCTTCCATCCCTGTCTGCTTCGTTGTCGAGGGTCGCCTGTAATTCGGCTTTACCCCTTTCTCAGCATCCGGACGATCTTCCGTATAGATATAGAACTCGGCCGAATACCGGTCCCGGGTGTATGTGATGTTGGTCCCTACTTCGCCCGGTTCCCGTGAGCACCACTTCGTCGCCGCGAAAATGCAATCTCCGTCGCCGACGTCCACCTCGAGAGGCGACCGAGGAAAGCTCGAAGTGGTGAAGGTGAGAGAGAGAGTGAGAGAGTGAGAAGTAGAGAAAGAGAGAAGAACAGTCAGGAGTTGAGACACGATGTTTTAACGGACTGGAGAACGCGAGACCGACCGTTCCCGGTTCCAGTTTGAAGCGAGAACGAGCGCTCTAGGTACGGGCCATGCATAGAATAGCCCGGAGAATTCTCACGTACAACGATGCGACCCGACAGTATAAACCGTCTGACTATTTCGTCGCATTTACTACTTGCTTGGCCCCCTAATGCGACCCGAGGGTGCGCGAACTCGGCCACCGAACGCTTTTCTCGCTGCTAACAGTTTCGCCCGACGCTGATAATATCGCATCCGATCGATCGTGAAAATCGTCGTATATTACCGAGTATTACCGAGTCCGTCAACGATACGAGGAAATTTAAATCGTAAGAAAAAACAAAGAAAAATAAATGAAAATGTGAAATTTCGATGAAATAATTAGAAAATATTATATCGATTGTAATCTTGGTTTTATTGTCGACGATAATATTTAATGGAGAAGCCGTTTCGATGTGTAGATAGCCGTCATGACCCAAATATCGAAGAGGTTTCTCGCACGGAAATTTTTAATTAAGGGGAATAGAGCATGGGGGTAGGAAATATCGACGAAAAACCGAGAAACGCGCGTACGTTCGTTCTCTCGCTGTATTATTTCGATTTTAATTGGAGGAACATTGAAAAACATGAAGTTCTTTTACAAACAATTCCTATGTACGTAACGTTGGCGATGTTCGAACGGGGCTCGTATGTCCCGTGTTACAGGAATACGCGAATAGGACGAGAACGCACGATATCGTGCGGCGAAAGGCTCGGATGACAATTAGAGCTCTTCACCGTTGGCGAGTTTCTCATTTCCCGTCGAATCCATCGCGTCATGGAAATACGAGGGTTAACAAAGAAATGGGGTAAACAAAATACGCACGTGTATAAATATTAGATATTTTGTTTTCGTCGACGCTAAATAATAATAATAATACATTGAGATAACGAGAATAAATTGAGTTTTTCATAATACCGGGAAAGAATGTAAAGGGAGTAAAAGAGTTTTGTCGTTCTTGTCACACGGGAAACTCGATATATTCGGCCTCGTCCCATGGGTCGCAGTGACTCGGGTCAAAATCTACGAGAGAAAATACGAGAGCGAAAGAACGAGGGCACTCCGCAGAGAGATAGAGAGAAAGAGAGAGGGGGCAGGAGGGTGAGTTGGTTGAATTTTCGTGAGGTGTGAGAAAACGAATCGAAGAAAGACGTACCGTAGGAGGATGAGAGGAGATGGCTTCCAAGGGGTTGAAAAACAGCGAGGGTAGGAGGAGGGTTGGAGAGGTTGAATTTTGCGAAAGTAGATACGGGGTGGCAGGCTCGACACTCGGAGCGTGAGACTTTCCTCTCTCTCTCTCTCTCTCTCTCTCTCTTTCTCTTCCTCTCTCTCTCTCTTTCCCGAAGTGCTCGTGAATCCAGCAGAGAGGCCTGGGGCGTCTGTACTCGAGGTTAAGAATTCAATCTCGGTTGCTGGCAAACATTTCAACTTCGAGGCTCTCTCCCTCATCCCCGAAACTACCCCCTACCCTCGGCCACACCCAAACACTACGCGGACAACCGAACCATGCGCGGGAGTTGCCCGAGCTCGTTCCACCCCTTTGAATAGGGGAGCAAGAGAAAAAAAATTCGAAGGGTCTTGGAATAAAAGAATCTGGCAAAATGGGCGTTTTTTCTATTCGTCTATAAATACGACCACCAACGGAGAAAAAGAAGCGCATTTATCCGATTTACCTGGTACGCTACCACCATCAGTCTTTTACGCGAAATACATATCCCTCCCTTGTCTTTTACTCTTTAGCTTTATTTTTTATTCTTTTTCTCTCTCTCTCTCTCTCTCTCTCTCTCTCTCTCTCAAAGTTACTCACGCGCTCCATTCTTCCTCTCGGCTCGCGGTACTTTTATACACTTTGTCTCTTATCTCCCGAGTTACTTAACCCCATCTCCTCGTCTCTCGTTCGCACTCTGTTTTTCTTTGTTTTTCTTTTTTTTTCTTCGTTCGCGCGAACACTCGAAGAATAATGGAGACGAGAGCAACGAGTAGGGGTGAGTTTTTCGGACGGGCTGCGAATTAACCGAGGGGAAACAAGTAGAGAGAGGGAAGACTCGAGGCTGATGGTATATGTACACTCGAGCAAAAGTGGATTCGAGAGAGTCGATCTTGCCCTCGCGTCGAGACCGATGGACGTACGTTTCAACCCTCTTGAGAAGGGTGAGAAAACGCTAACGGGATAACGGAAGGAAAGGTAGGAAGCGCGATACTTTACGGACTCGACCGCGGGACCGACGAACGTTGTAACGAACTAATTCGCGGGCTTCCAATCGACCCGGCACTCGATCCGCCACAAAGCACATCCCCCCACCCACCATCTCTCTTCCTCCTCACTTCTCTCCCTCTTTCGACGTATAGCATGTATATACGTGGTAACCTACAAACGTTTCCAATTTCGCGAGAAAAAAAAAACCCCCCCATCGTTCTCTCGATCTGGCATCGGCGCCAGCAGCCACACGTTCGCACTCTCGATAGGATTTTTTTTTCTTTTCCCTCGAACCAAAGGCTTTTACAGCGTGCCTTTCGTTCTCTCCCCCGAACTCATCCTCGCCACCAGCTCTACTACCCTCGCGGACGAGACGAGGATCGAGTAGTGCGGAGAGGACGAAGAGGCTTTTGGACGAAAAAAGAAATCTCATCACTGGAATTGAGTGTAACGCGATCCTTCCTCGCGAGAATCTCGACAAAGTAACGACCGGTAATACCGACATCCCGGAGACACAACCCCCGTACACAGCCTGGGAAGTTGGAAATTTCTTTGCGACGATTAATTAAAATTTCGCTTTGACTCGGGGCTAGAGAGAAAGAAGAGAGAGAGAGAAAACATCCCGTTAACGCAACGGGGAGATCGAGAGACGGGACGAATAGTTCAGAAACGATTTATTTTCAAGGGGAAAATAGTTTAAAATAAAAAAGGGGAAAATTTTTTAATAAATTTTAAAAATCGATGTTTTGGAAATATTGGGAAATTATTTGTCGTAAACGACATTGGAATTTCATCTCGGTGTGATATTGTAGGTGCGACGTGTTTCTTTTTGTTTTTTTGTTTTTTTTTTAATTACGATCAGAAGCACAAGAGACACCCCCTGGTGGGTCGTGGTTAATGAATCTGCCATGGACGGAAAAGCTGCCCACCGGCTGGCCAACTCAAGGCCTCGTAATAAGGGGAGATTGAGAGGTCGTGCTTTAACGAGGTCAACGCGAAGACCACGAGAAAACTCGGTTCAGCACCCCCCCACGCGCGCTTTGTTAATAGTTCTCCTTTGGCGCGGCTAAACGTGGAGTATCTGCGACGACCGATGACTTTGTCCATTTTCGTATCGAAATATTTAACGGATACTCTGTAACCTCTCGTCACCCCTCCGCTCTGAAGAAACTTTTACAGAGGGATAAAAAGAGACGTGAAAAAAAAGCATCGAGCAGCAAATATTGAACAATCATGGCCTTAATTAACTTAATTAACCGGGTCCGATGCGACGGAGTTCATTTTTCCTTTCATTTCGTATTCGAAAAAAATCTCTTTCATCCCTTTCATAATTTTTTCCTCTACCACGGTCCTTCTCGTTCGGCCAACGAATTAACGACTGAGACCGTGGAGTTGAGTATATAAAAAAAAAGAAGAGACAAAAAAACGAGGTCAGGAGCTTCATCATCCTCGCTACGAAAGGATTTCAAAACCCCGTTGCATAAACACAGATACATTAAAATATAAAATGCGAAATACGTAATTCGAAAAAAATCAGACAGAATAAAAAATAAATCGTGTATAATATTATCGTAATTCTCGCGCGTAATAATAACAATTTTCCGTAACGAATTGAACGAAAAATTAAAAAATTCGTTCGCGTACGAAAAATTACAAATATTATACATCATCTGTACTTTTTCTTTTTCGTTTTTCTTTCGAGTTTTCCGAGTGAAAGCGTAGCCTACTGATTCGTGGAGGATGTTCTCTCGTCACACCGCCCGTTCCGTTCACGAGTCGACCTCACCATCGCGGCAACATTTTCGCTTATTCTCTGCCGCCACTCGCATGATAACTACCTTAATTAGAGGATTTAAACTAATTATTACTCGGCGAAGAGGGAGTGGGGATGGTGAGAAGGAGGAACGAAGGGTGCAGGGGGGAGGAGAGAAAGTAGTATAGATGGCACACGGGAGTCCCTGATCCAATTAGCGACGAACCGGAAAGCCGATGGGATCTCGAGGGAGGACAGAGGCAGAGGGTGGCTAACGAGTAAAAGTGAGAGGTGCGACTGTAGAGATATATGGAGGACGAGTTGGAAGAGAGGGTGAGATGGGGTTATGGTAGCTCGACGGTCCAAAATCAGGGCAAAGCCAAAAGAGGAACGAGACTAGGAGAGTGATAACATTCGCTCGGAAAATCAAAGGCTACTAGAACGTAGTGAGAGGAAAAAGAGAGAGAGAGAGAGAGAGAGACAGGGAGGAGAGGGGGTGAGAAAACGAGCGAGTGTATATATACGAGGGTGTGATACGAAGAAGAGAACAGATAAAGCCAAAAGCACGAACGAAGGCGAATGCTTTCGCGACGGCTGCCTTTCGCGAGCTTTACGAGGGGATTACGAGAAAAGTGGATGGGCGTCGACGAGAGAGCGGTGGATTCAGTGACGCTACATCGTCGCTTCTCAAATTGCTTTGTTCCCTTCGGATTTGACGGCAGGAGCAGCACAATCGAGGTGGTTCTCCTAAAGAACTAACGGGAGAGACGAATGTTCGCCACGAATCGCAGGTTGGCCGATGACGGCCGAATATACGTGTTGGGCTAAAAATTTCCAGGCTGGTGGTCGAGAGGGGTAGTTCTTCAACCCTTCAGTAAGGGTAACTTCTTATTTTTTTGTTTAATTTTATTTTAGCAAAACGTTTCCCCTCGAGACGTTTTTTTATAGTTCGTTGGCCAACGACCGAGCCCATTTCCGGTTCGACCCTCGAGCGAAAGCGATCAGCAGCAGTGCGCGAATTAAAGTCTTTTAATTAAACGGACAATCCTCCATCCATGTTCGTCGTAGCATCTTAATTGCCTAATTCTCGAGAATGGCGCAACGACTGGAGGCCATTATCTCTCAAAAAGTCAAGTAACCCCATGTAACGCTCGTAACAACGTTTATTTTTTGCTTCTCTCTCTCTCTCTCTATCTCTCAACACAGTGGGTTGTACTCCTGTTTTCCGTATTTTTATTTTTTTCACTCGTTTCGAATCTTCTAGATAAAAAAAAAGCAAAAAAAACAGCCTGCCATGGAAAAATCTCTCGGTCTTTCCTCCTGTCTCGCGGAGCTTTGTCGCTCGCAAGAAAAACTTCATCCACGAAATCCTTTCTTCCTGTCCTACAAATATTTCTCCCCCCAATCTTGATGCTACTCGGTCGTTGTTTCTTTTTTTCCCTTCTTCTTCTTCTTCTTCTTCTTCTTCTTCTTCTTGTTTTCTTCCACGAGATTTTCTTTTCAACGTCTGCTTTGGAACACGTCTCGTAATATTCCACGGTAAGCCGACGCCGAGGCTTCAAAATGTACGGCAGAGAAGCGCCTCGTGTCAGAGGGAGAAAGTACTCGCTCGAACGTTGCGAGCAAAGATAATATACATATATCTTACTGTATATATATATATATATAGACGTGAAAGAGGGAAGAGAAGAAAAAAAAACGAAAGAGAAAATGAGAAGCGCATGATGTCTCTCGCGGTTGCCTTAACGTTGCATCCCTCGTTTCCGGCGCGCTAAGTCGCGCGATTCTCAAGGGAGTGGAGGGAGAAGGGAAGATGGGCAACCCAGAGACTAAACAGTGCCTACTCTCGCCTGCGATATAACCGTCCTAACTGCCATTACCATTTTTCCCTCTGCGAACTTTCATCCTTCTCGTTAAATATTTCCATTATTTATCCTACTTTTATTTATTTATCTTTTTATCTAAATATTTTTTCCCACACATTATTTATCACCGTGCGATACGAAAATTATTTCGATCTTCGCAAGGTCGCGCTTGATTTTTCAATCCGATACTTCCAATGTATCAAAATTCTGTCTATAATAATATTCCTATTTCATAATAAAACCTTTTCATCGCTATCTCTCACACGCTTCGCCTATTTATTCCCCGTATCTCGCGTACCGTCCTCCTGTCTCTTATCGCCGGCTATAATAACCGTGTGTCGCATTATATATAGACACACACACACACACACACAAATATATCCATATATCGCACTCTATAAAATTCTCGTCCTCTTTCACTGGAACGGGGCCAAAACTATGATTAAAAAAGAAAAAGAAGAATGAGAAAGAAATGAGAAAAAAAAAACATGAAGGGGCGCTCGAGACGAGAAAAAAGGTGGGAAGATCGTGCAGTCGCTCGATTCAACGTGTGTGCGTTGTCGAGGGTGCGCTATGTGTATAGAAACCGTGCTCTCATTGGATTTATGGGTAACGAAACGACCACGAGGGTACGCGATCTTCTCGGTGGCAAAACCGGGCATTATACAAGCCCCCCCCCCTCCACTCTTCACCGATTCACACGCCCGCGCAGTATGCTACAGGATGTCCGCGAGAATATACGCGCCTCGGGCTTATCGACCCCCCTATCGATCATACAAGTGTGTACGTATATAAAATATAAATATATCTATATACATTATGGTGAATTGTTGATGCAGCAATAAGGCATGTGCAACCCGTACACGATGCGAATTGCTTAGTATCGTCGGTTTCCCGGCGATCCAGATCCGCACCGTGTGTGTTCTCGTTTTCGTTCCCGTTTCTCGTATCTCCGCGTATATTCGCCCGTGGTAATAGCCGCACGCGCTTTCGTACCTACTCGACGTTGCACCGACTTTGAACGAAGTATATATACGTTGCATAGGTTGCATTCGCTGCCAACGGCGGACTCGTACGGGGCTCGTACGCGCGAGACTGGTATAAGCGAGAGAAATGCGTAGGCGGACTAAATCGGTCTCGGTGCGGTTGGCGCAACACAGGCGTTTTCGAAACCGGTCACGATGATTGGCAACCGAAACATAAAATTCGTTATGAATTCTCGATCATGGACGGAGCTTTTCGTCGAAATTTGAAAGACTGGTTAATGCTTAATTGAGAAAGTATTATCGTTATAATTTCAAGAGGATCGAAAATTTATATATATATATATATATTTTTGTTAATTAATTATAAACGTGATTCGAATAGTTTGTATATTTAATCAATGAAGTTGAACGGAAGTTTTTCAAATTTATTAATTAATTTGACGCGGGTGATTCAACGGAAAGGAATTTCACGGTAGAAAATAATTCTCATTTTGTCGAGTGTCGAATTTTCATTATAATTTCGATACGATGGGATTAAATGGGATATTTCGATGCAATTTCGTGTAATTGTCAATTAGTGCCGATTAATGTGGCGTATTAATTCTCGATTCTAAATTCGTAGAGGTTGGTTTGCCACCTGAGACGTTTCGCGTTTAATTTACGATAAAGTGCCGATGACTATAGGTGGTGTGCCAATCACTGTGATGACCTCGGGGCCAAGCCGGGAATATCAGGAAATCGCGAACGGCGTTAGTCAGGATATACGGCTGCTGCGCTATTGCACTATATACATTATGCATCCTATACTATTACTACTATTCTAATATATATATATATATATATATATGTATATATATAAACAGAATGGCACTATATAGACACGGTCACGGGTCACGTACGCGTGAATTGTGCAACTATACGCTACACGATCTTCGTCTCTGGCTAACTAACGTACGTGAACCAAGTACACCGGTACGTATAGGGCATTCCACGTCAGTTGGTCTAAACCCCTAGAAGCCTGATTTCTCGACTTCCTTAATTATTTTCCACGTCGCTGTACTAAACCTTATTTACCTATAATTTTGTAAATATTTTTTTCTAACCCCCTTCTTACCGGCTTGAAACATTTTCAACTGTAAATAAAAAGTTGCTTTTCACAAAAGTGTGAGATAATTGTCACGAAGGAGAAATGATTTTTTGTTGCCACGTTTGTCAAGTTTGACAGTTTTTTGGACGAGAAAGTATTGAAAAATTGATTGAAAAAAGGATCAAGGTCGGATATTTAATTTGACATGGAATTGCCCATAGAGAATTTATGAGTATATCTATACGACGGTTGTGTACCGGCCAATACCGTTCTCGTTGTCTCCGGAGACTTCATTGTGCGCAATTGCGCGTCCATGAAAGGGAGAACAACACGAGTGCCTCTCTCTTCGCACACACACACACACACACACAGATGGGACGGGACAAGGTGTACGCGTATAAACGTAAACACGACTGACAAGGTGTGTTCTCCGATGTCGGCCGAGAGAGAAAGAGAGAGAGAGAGGGAGAGAGAGAGAGAGCTACGAGCCAAGGTGCGAAGCAATCTCGAGCCTTCTCGACACACCTACAAAAAAAATCTACCTGTGGCTCGCACCTGCTTACCCCTAACTTCTCACCCCCCTATAACACATATTTTTTTTCCTTCTTATTTTCATACACTTTACACAAAATTAACAACGAAAAGAAAACACGTTTCTTTTTTTTATTTAATTTCCGTTCTCTTCAAAGTAACTCGCTCTCGCCCTTTCATCCCCCTGTTTGCGGAGGTAGGAAGAGGAGTGAGCTCTTGGAAAGCGCGTAAGGCGCGTGTTATGCCCTTTTAGAGTCGAAACTCTCGTTCAACTACCGGAGAAATAGACTTGTTGAACTTTCGCAACTCCTTACTTCGTTCTTCCTGAATTCAAGTGTATATATTTACTACCATCCCCCTTTCAAGACCTCCCGAGAAGCTTCCTTGATTATGGAGAGAGGAAGAAGAAGTTTGTAACAGGGATACGAGTCGCGTTAGAAACGCGAGAGGTTGTCTTCTGTCCCGCGTGTATTTCACGAACCTCTCGACGAAAGAACTTTGACCCATCCTCCAACCCTGGATTTAATAATTTCGACATCGTATCATCCCTTACCATCAATTTTCACCCCCGATCTCGCGATTCGCTTATTCACAGCTCGTCGCTCGGATATTCACGAAGTAAACGCTCGATCCAAAGTCACAAAGCTGACCCCGAGACAATTGATAAAACGTCGTCAACTTAGAAAATAATTGAGAAAATGAAAAAAAAAATACTACAATGCATTTTCAAGTCGTGTAATTTTTAATATAAAAACAAAATTGTCCCATTTTCTCAAAATTTCTGAAAGGTATCGCAGGTCGAAAAACGACTGGGTTCCCTTTCAACCCCCCTGACCATTAAGTCTCAAGGATGCCAGTTTCGTCCTAAGGGAACAACGGGTCAACGAGAGACGAGCCTTAATACACGTTTTCCTTGCACGACGCGTCAACCTCTATACACATAGATATTTTTACACGTACATTATGTACCCCTTGTCGAGTCGAGGAGTGGGAGGTGGGTACGTCTAGACAGTCAAAGTTTTCCGGACTTGCGTGTAACGCGAGAACAAGTTAAGCCGGTGCAAGTTGAACTCCGGAGAGGATCTGCGAGGCTCGTCGTTGAAACGGGGAAATTAGTTCGTACGAGGAACGAAAACCGGGACGAGAGAAAATTGAGGGAGGGATGAAATAAGCCGAGAGCCGAAGAGGCGGAAGAGGAGTAGAGCCGGGGGTTGAAGAAGCAGGCGGAGTAGGTTGAATTCGAGAATACCAACGATAATGGGATGACAAAGATGTGAAAGGCGAAAAGCTATTCTACGTTTTGGCAACGAGGTACCCCCTCCCTTTTTCCGTCCACATGGAAAATGCAGCTTTTGCCGTGTCGCACTTGGCGCGACTCGTATACGTATTGCGTACCGTTTCGTGTCGGGGTTCTTACTTACGCGGGCGACGAGCTACGCCCGGCTCGCAAAGGCACGGCATGTATCACACGCGATAATGGTCCCGTTGCGGCAACGTGAGGAACGCTCGCGAGACAGCGAAAACGTGGCTAAAATATGGCGGCGAGGCGAGAGAGAAAGAGAGAGAGACGATTTCTCGCGAAACCCGACGACGACGAGTTATGGGCTCTGATGTCGAGAAGCTAAACGAGAACAAGAACGGAACAGGAGGAAGGCTTTTTTGATACGTGCGAATATACGTTGCACGAGACCTTCTTTGTTGAATGAACATTGCGTTGTTTAGGATCGAGTCGATATTTTGAAGAAAATAAAATAAAAAGAGAACAGAGAAAATTACGGAATTTTCGATTCACTGTGAAATTCATGAGGCAAGAATTTGTGATCAACGAAGGAATAAAAAGTATGTGGATCGAGATGATTGACAATATAATGTGACTGACGATTGGATCAAGAGAGAAGAAAATATTTAAAGAAATATGTTTTTGTCAAAAGAAACATTCTTATAGTCGACGTAGAACGCCCTGTATATAGAAGAGGATTGAAAAATAAAGAATGATAAAGATCTCGGAATAATTGATGAAATTTTCCACGAACGAAGAATGGTCCAGTCGACAAGGAACGCCTCGTACACGAAGAACGCCGCGAATTAGAATGACGCGAAGCGCGATATTGCCAGACGCGAGACGTCGTCTAAAAAATTCGTGCTGTACTTGCAGCCTGTTACTCGACACGCTTTTCACTCGCGTATTAAATTCACGGATTTTTTTTGTTGTTTCTGCCTCACTGTAGCAAATTACAGTTTTGCCTCGTGTGACCGCAAAGTAATCGAAGTTTTTAATTTTTCTGCGGTGCGAAAGAAAGAGAGAGAGAAAGAAAAAGAGAAAGAGAAAAAGAGAGAGAGAGAGAGAGAGAGAGCGAGGCAATGAATAAATTATTACAACGTGACGCGAGAGCGCGTTTATCGCACCGAGAAGTCTCTCGCAAGCCGAAGCTGGTGCTCGCTGCTCCTCCGATGTATTTAAATGATCAATTAGTCCGGGTGGCCGCGATTGCCTTCGCAGCCTTGTGGAAGATGAGCGAGCGTGTAACGGTAACTCGCGAAGACCGGAGCACGTTTCGTCGCATATCTATACGTATACGTAATATTGGATTTACATATTCCGTACGTAAGTTAAACGCGCTTCTGATTCGAGGCCGAAGAGTCATAAAGCTGACGTTATTTGTTAAAAGTTTCAAACGACCACGAGCTAAAACCTTCAATTAACGATCACTCACCGACTTTTCGACACTTTTCTATTTAACAAAAAACACACACAAAGCCCAACCATCGAATCCTCTCGCTTCCTAATAAAAAAAATTCAAATCTAAAAAAGAAAAACGTTAATTTCACGTTCGTAACTTCGGCGACTTTTATTTTTATCGCCTTCGTTTTTTTTTCCCCCCTCCATTCGCGTCAATCACGAGTAATCAGCGTAAATGAGTCTACGCGACAGCTTTTATCGATCCACGCCCTCTTCGCAACAACAACAAAAAAGGGTTCGAACAGTCGACGTGAATAAATTCCGTAAAAATAAAAAATGAGAATCGCATTTACCCCAAAAACAAAACCAAAAAGTACTTCGACGTAAAATTCGAAAGTAATAAAAATTGAAATAACACGGATGAATAAATCGTTCGTTATTTTTTTTCGAAGTAACATCGCGTGACGGAATTCTACTCGGTATTAAATCCCGATATAATACCAAATAAGGCGATTGCATCGAAGCGATCGAAGATCTTCCGCAAACTTGGTTACATCAAGGCCTCGTGTGCACAGCTTTGGGCGATATAAGCGTCAAACGTTCACGAGGGTGCTGATCGTTCGTCAAAAGCCGCGACCAAACTTCGAGCCTATCAACCCCTAATACATCATAAAGGGTAGAAGCAACGATCGAGTCGGAAGATCCACGTCGACGACACCGGGGCAAACACATCCGCACGAATTTTCATGCCTCGCGCATCTTCACACTCGAAGCTCACCATGTGGGCGCCTTTATTTATTCGAAGACCATAAAACAGAGGTTTAAGGGGGTGTGTTTGTTCATAGACGAAGGGGAGAAGGGCGAAAATACACAACGAACGAGGCAGAGATCCTCGTTCTCCATTGTTCAGTCCCGTACCACGATATCCACCCCGATGGGTGAAACGACGACAACCCCTTAGGGTCAGAGCTTTACCAACCCCCTCTACTCTCGTGACGCCACCACTACGTCGTCATTCTCGTTCGCAACACATTCACGCCGACGATTTCGCGTCCTCCGAAATGGCCACGAGGGATTTACGAGTAAAGACGACCGTTCGCTTCGCGCCTATCAACGCGTATACGACGCGTTAGTGGGGATTGAAAAACGGGGATTGGACATTGAAACGAAGGAAAACTTCAAACGCTTCGTAGATTAAACGCCTAGTGCGCCGTATAAGGGTGCTTTCGCTAGCGAGATAGGGATAAAACGTATATTTGGTACGGGGAAACAGAGTCGGGGGAGAAACGAGACTTTCGGCAATTTCCCACACCGGAAGTCAATATGCGGTGTGTCCGAGAGAGGCTTCTCGTCGCTACCGTTCTTTCTTTCTTCTCTTTCATTCTCGGTATTCTCTTTCTCTCACTTTCGACCCTCGTCTCCCCCCCCCCCCCCCCACCCCGTCCTTTTCCCGATCCTCTTTCGCTTCTTATACACCGATCACGAGCCCTTTCCCTTTTTCCACTTGTCGGGCTTTTACGCTTCCTTTCTTCACGAGGAAACTACCGAGCTGCTGCTTTTGTGTCCAGGAGAGCCAGTAATACTCGCCGGGAGAGTCGTCAAACGTGCCTATCAGGATCCCCAACACTTTTTCCTCACTCACTCTCTCTCTCTCCCTCTCTCTATCTGTGTGTGTGTGTGTTTATCGTGGGACGGTGAAGAGGATGGACTCGAGCGAAACAACCCTTATCGATTCTTCAATGAATGACGATCGCTCGGACGTTTCGCCAAAACCATTTTCTCGTTATTTGCGAAACTGTTACATCAACCTTTCAATGAAATTGGAAAAAACACGTTCACGATGGAATTTCGTTCGATTGAATTTTGATTTATCGATCGATCAAATTCATTCTAATTTAACGATAATTTTGATAACATTTATTCGTATGATTTTCGATTTTGTAATCAATTTCATATACGGATGTCCCTTCGATTAACGTAGCATCCCCGAGTGATTGCCGCGACCTCGTCGATATCGTCGGTCGACACGGTGAACCGCCTGCTTTATAACACCTATTTGCATCGTGTACACAGAGGTGAATCTAGCTCGTGTCATATACGTTTGGATTTATCGCAAATATTAGGTGCGCGTATGATACGTGCCGGTCGCGAACGACGAGACCGCGCTTCAATCACGCTGCTGGGAACGAGCAATCATCTCCTTTTGAACCTTTGATCGGCCTCGGTACGAACCCGACAATCTCACGACGTCAATTAATTCTCGAATATTACAACGTTATCGACGTTTTCGCGATAAATCCAATTTTTATCACATATTTTTATTTATTCAATACGACGATTTAATCAAACTCTGTAAATTTTATCGCACGTCGTTAAGAGCGAAGATCTCCATTAACCATTTATTTTGAAAATCGTATTTTCATCCAGGTAGTTCTCACCCTCGATATTCATCTCCATTACCCTTTTTTTTTGTTCTTTCCTGCGAGAGAACGAAAATTAAGAAAAAGAAATTCTAGGAAGATGTTAATTATGAGGATCGTAGCAATTTGCCGTCGAGTGTGTATGGGACGAAGGAATATACTCGTACAGCCAAGGCCGTTGCTAAAATGGTTTGTCCCGGAATGGCGCATCCTCTCTCTCTCTCTCTCTCTCTCTCTCTCTCTCTCTCTCTCTCTCTCTCTCTCTCTCTCTCTCTCTCTCTCTCTCTCTCTCTCTCTCTCTCGTCTTCCCATCGCTATTCTCATTCGTTCCTGGTCCCTTCGTCGTTCTCGCCAACATCGTCGTGACCCAACTTGGTTAACTATCGTCACCGTCGTACTTCCGCACGGTTACTATACTCTCGCTCTATCGACCCTACCACACTTCCAGTTTCCTTAGATATATACGATGCACGTAAACATATAGATATATGGTGCATTCCGTCTCGAATGGACAAATCGACACCTACCCCCTTCTCTGTAATTTAAAATATTGTCTATCATTCCAACAATCGTCAAATCCGTTCAGTCAATTTTGCAAATTTTCCTGACCAGTTCATAAGAATAATTTTCTTTAAATAAAAAATAAATTAATTTTTGTAATCTGAGAAAAAATTCAAGCACTTTTATAAATATAAACATACGTATTTTCGGGTTTTAAAGAATGACATACAAAATTAGGAACTAAATCCCAGAAACTGTGAGTCACGAAGCTTTCGAGTCAAGTCAGAACGCCCCATACACATCGATATACATAGAATACAGGAGTACGTTGTAGATTGTATGCAAGAAGGTGGCAAGTAGTACATGCAAGGTTCATACTACACACCGGGAAAACATAAACATAGATAGGCAAATATATATACACACACACACACACACACACATACACGCATACATAATGGAATTTACGTATGTGTCCAGAGTGCATTTGGGTTGAACCGGTGCACGTATACACGTGTTGTACTCTCGGTGGTAATAACACAGAGCTTCCAGGGTGTACATCGGTAATTGCACGTAGCACGAGACGAGAAAATAGGTTGAGGAAGGGTGGGGGGAGAAGAAGAGAGAGGGTTGAGAAATAGAGAGACAGAGGGAGAGAAATTGGTGGGCTGGTCTAAGGCGTTACAAGATAATTTAGAAAGTTCCTCACGTCCCCTGGTCTCCTAAGCTAACTATATCGGAGTGCTCGGTATCTATAGTCGACTAGCATGTAACGTCTTCGTGGTCCGAGAGTACTGTGGGATATTCACCCTGTAACGCTATAACGTACATGTATACAGAAGAGAGCTACAACAACGAAGCTCGAGGAAGTTTCAGGGCGAGGGTAGGCCAAGCGGTATTCACGTACCCGGAATTTCAAGGAAGCTTGCTTGTAACCTACCGTCCCTCTCCACCCTCTGCACCCCCCAGAATGTTGTATATCGTAAATATACGGTACATGGCAAAGAGATTAGGATGTTGTTGTTGCGATGAAGCTCAAGCTCCGAAAATTATCGAAACTTTCATAATTTCGGTCGCGATTCAAAATAGAGTGATTAAACGACGAACTCTAAGCCTCGAGGAAACTGGATCGAAGCTAGCTTTATAAAATTGAATAATTCTTGAATCGTTGTCATTTTCTTAAATATATTGCTTTATAAAGAATATAAAAATTGATTGGAAAAATGACAAAAGTGAAAAGAGTTATCCCTTTTATGGAAATCAGTTAGGGATGAATGATTTTTACAGGGTTGAAACAAATTTGACAATATCGCTACGAGCATGGGCTAGTGGGTTACACGCTGGTCAAATTTATCGCGCGGAATCTCATCGCATTGTGTATGTGTGTGCATATGGAACGATAAGAGCGGATCGAACACATCGCGATTACGCGAGAAACCTGGGTCACGCGTCTCTCTCTCTCTCTCTCTCTGTTTCTCTTCCTCTCTATCTCTACCCCTCTGACTCGCTCAATCGCCTGTCAAAAGGGTGAAAGGTACACACGTGTGCGGTGAGGAGACACCCCCCGACTACAGGAGGCAGACACGAGCGACGTTACGAGGGAGGATGATTGAGACCTTTGGGACCTTCAATCCCTTTTACCCTCCGCCCTCTCGATCGAGCACACAACCCTGGCTTCCTGTGAATCCCCGGTTTCGACGTAATTACAATGCACGAGGCATTGTCCGGCCGATTGTGTACGTAGGCGCTCCCGGATATGGACTTGCGACAAGCGTGAAACGATGCGACGGGTTCGATGAGGGAACGACGCGAACCACCGGGACGACGCGCTCTCTTCTCATCCCCTACGGAGTAGGTACAAGGGGTTGCGTTGGACGATCGGTTCGAGAGACTATCCAGCCACGACGTCCGGGCTATGCAGTGCCTCGGGTCGAAATCCCGTGGACCGCGAATGTCACACTGCCGAACTTGGGCAAACCATCCCCTAATTCACCCCCTACTACCACCCTTTTACTGTAACGTTGTAATGATACGTTAATATCCCCGGGGCGATCTATCACCACCGAGTCCTGCACGCTGCGTGAATTACTCGAGCGTCCCTTGCACCGGACCTCGAGCGACTCGAATCTATAGCCCGTTATAACGCGTTAACGAAAATTGTCCCAACGGAACGGAACCAACGTTAATCAAAATCTCAAATTTTGGATTATTATTATTATTATTATTTGTGAGTTTTAATCGCACAACCTTCTCGGGTTTTTACAATCCTCTGCCCCCAACTTTTTATTGCGGGCAAGGTAGACTGCGGTCGGGTCGCACTCTACCTTGTACTCCTGTATCGCATTTGCCGCGATATTTCGCATTTTTCTATTTTCAACATTATTCTCATTGATTTTTCGAACTTGAGCCTAAATTGCATCCTATCAGAACGATAAGAAGAATTATAAATCAAAAGAAATTCAACTTCGATCTTTTTTTTGCATAATCGATAACGTTGCTAATTAATCACAAGATTAATTATTTTGTTATTCAACTTGCGAACGGAAGAACAAAATATCTCGTTCTAATTTCATCCTATCAGAACGATAAGAAGAATTATAAATCAAAAGAAATTCAATTTCGATATTTTTCTTTGCAAAATCGATAACGTCGCTAATTAATCACAAGATTAATTATTTTGTTATTAAACTTGCGAACGGACGAACAAAATATCTCGTTCTAATTTCATCCTATCAGAACGATAAGAAGAATTATAAATCAAAAGAAATTCAATTTCGATCTTTTTCTTTGCGAAATCGATAACGTCGCTAATTAATCACAAGGTTAATTATTATTTTACTCAATTTTCGAACGAAAGAATAAAATTTCTCGTTCTAATTTACCATCTCAACATCCTCTAGAAATATTTGACTTTGAAATTACTCGGAGCGTCGCGCGAGTCTACGCGAGAGACGTTGACAACGATGAAAATCCGTGGTTAACCAAGAAGGGATGAAGCTCGGGGAGGGGCTGTCTCGTCTCTCGCACGTGAGAGAATAGACCGTAATGTACGAAACGCGTCTCGCCTCCACTCTCTATTATATTCCGGTTTCACCGAGTATCGGTGGGGAGCTTTATGCGTACTCTCTCGCATTGACCGCGCCAACGTCACGGCCGTTCTCTCTTGTACAACGACGTCATCTATATATATATATATATATTACTAGAACGTTCGTTCCATCCCCGCTGTGGCGTGTCTATCGGCGTAGCATTATCGCCGTAGGGCACGCCGTTGCAAGTTTAATGCAATACCCCGACGTTGCCCGCGCTCTCGGTACCTACGTTACGTGCATGCCCTGCGAGAGCTCGACGCTGCCGCCGCGCTCCCGATCTCTGCGGCCTCAGCGACTCTCGACGCTCGCTGGTTACGCTCGTCGTGTCTTGTTTCCCTCTCGTACTAAACTGTCTCTATATAGACTATAGCCCGGCTCGAGGTAGCCTAAACTATAGATATGGAAAGCCTGCTGCCACTTCGTCCTCTTGGGGCCAGACCACCGCGAGTTCGAGGGTATGCGAATGGGGGTTGGGACGTGAAGGACGGACGTAGAGGTGGGGAAGGGGACAAAGCCTGAATGCTTCGAGGATAGAGGAGCGAGTGCCAGGATGGGTAGAGAGGCCACCTGGGAAAGCACATTAGCGTTAAGCTACGCGGCCTCGCACCGCGAAGCTCTTCTACAACCCACTCCCCTACCCCTTCGCTGCTTCTATGTTCTCTTCGCGAAGTATTCTTTTTTTTTCTGTTTTCTTGTTTTTTTTACAACTAGTCGCTAATTTTTTTTATATATAGTAGATTTGAACGGTAATTGGAACGACTCGATGGGAATTATTAGAGATTTTTTAATGCAAGTGTTTCGAAAAATGGATTTTACGAAAAATTGTATTTTCGTAAGGATTGAATTTAAAAATATGAAATAATTCAGGGAAGGTGGATTCCGCGGGGATTGTAAAGTGGCAAAGTTTCGATAATTTCGGAGATGAGGGAAGAAAAATGGCAGGACTGGGTGAGAATGCCTCGTATACTTATTAAACGGGAAGTTATACGATGGCAATACTGCCGGGCGGTGTACTTATACGCGACTGGCACTATTGGCCTCTTTCTCTCCTCCACTTCGTCTTCCGAGACACTCTTACCCCGTTGTGTCTCTCACAGGGAGGGAAAAGCCTCGCGGTGCTGGAAACTGTGTGGGCAAGATAAATATTTCGTCGAAAACTGGGTCTCGCCCGCGAGTTTCGCGAGTGTCTCTACTTCTCGCTGTTCCCTCTACTCTCGCCTCGCACTTTGAGACACTTTTGGAAGCGAACTTTCGTCAGTAGTGACGTAAAGTTTCGCGGATGAAACGAGAGTATTTCGTCATAGACGAAAGTAGAAGTTTTGGCGTAATGATGAGAGACGAGGCAGAGACCTCTTCTTCACGGAGAGAGAAAGAGAGAGAGAGAGAGAGAGAGAGAGAGAGAGAGAGAGAGAGAGAGAGAGTCTATTTGTGCGAGAAAACTGTCCCGGAGGTCCGGGAGAACTCTTAATTTTCACCCGAGGTTCTAACGTTGACTCTGTCGTTTAATGAATTTCCTATACTATGCAAATTATTCACTCACGGTTTGCGACTCGAACGTAAACAAACCGAAAGGGGAAAAAAACAACAACGAAAAAAAGATCAATTCGTATCAATTTCGTTCCAGTTTTACTCACTCGTGATGTAACCACGGGCGTGGTCGGTCATTTTTTTCGAAACTCACCTGTAACAAAGAAAAACAAATACATTTTTTAACGCTAAAAAACAAACTATTTAGAAAATTAATAAAATTTTATTGAATTTTCGTTTATTTTTACGTATGAAAGAAAAACAATATTCCATAATACCAGGTCATACTCCCGTCGAATATCTTCGTAAACATGTCGCGGTTCTTACCAATATTTTTAAAAAAATCAAAACGAGCTTCACCCCGACGTTATCGAACCCGCGTCGTCACGAGTCACAAACGTTTCTCGTTTTACGACACGAAAAAAGCGCGGATTTGAGAAATCTCCCGAGGGTTAATTTCGCAAAAATCCATCAGCGGTTTATAAGACCCAATTTTGACAAAACCGAGAAGAAAAAAAAAACTCATGGAAAACGTCGCCCATCATACGTCCCACCTCGTCGTTCGAGCCTCCCCGAGTGTCATCACGACATATCGTAATGCGAGAAAAAAAAAAAGAGAGAGCGAAAAGAGACCGTAAAAGCGAAAAACGACTGGGTAAAAGGTCGACGAGGATGAAGCGAGCGCGAGGTCCATTGAAGAAACGAGAAAAATAAAAAATAGGTAAAGTACGTACGTAAAAATAAAAAAATAAAAAATAAAAAGAAAAATGAAAAAAGTTGTGACGAAACGAGACGAGAAAAAACACAAAGTATAGCAGAGGAGATTCGGAAAGAGGGTCCCCTCGCGAGAGAACGACCAAACGTGTTTTCTACGTATCTACGACGTGTATTTTGCGAACGTGTACTCCGGAGGATGGGAGGAGGGGGTATATCTTCGAATGTTACGAACGCAGGCTCGCCCGTTCGTGTAAGCCGTGTCACGTCGTACCCCGAGAATGCAATTTCGTGCATTCGTGGGCGACGAGGCGCGAGCCTCGTTCCGCATGCACTTTATGCATCGCGGTGCATAATCCACCGAACGGGCGCGCCGATCTTCTCTCACTTCTCCTCGTGTGTTCCATACGTATGCTCTTCACACACATATATAAATATATATGTGTATATATGTTTATATATGTCTATATACGTATATATATGTATGTATGTAGAGCTATAGAAAAATACAACGAGTGCATGAATGTGGACGCGACGTCGCCAATCGTCCAACGGTCGATTCTTTATCGAGAGTCTTGGCATGGAGAGAGACACAGAGAGAGAGAGAGAGAGAGAGAGAGAGAGAGAGAGAGAGAGAGAGAGAGAGAGAGAGAGAGAGAGAGAGAGAGAGAGAGAGAGAGAGAGAGAGAGAGAGAGAGAGAGAGAGAGAGTGAAAGAGAGTGAGCTCGTTCGAACGGAAAGAAAAGACTCGAGAGACTCCTTCGGTTCTTTCTCGATCTCGAATTCGAAGTATTACTCGCACGCTTCGTCGAGACGCTATCCTTTTTTTTCTCTCAACGGCAGCGACTGTATAGACATACCTATATATACGAGTCGCAGCATGGTTTTACTCAAACGTGGTACATACGTATGGAAAATTTCGTGAAAATCGACAATACGAGCTTTAAAAATCTGCGAAAAATCATTTAGGAATCGCAACGCGATGGACCCAACGGCATTTTAAAGATCGAACAGTCGTGAATATAGCGAGCGAAGAATCGAGTTGACGGAGCATTTTTCAACGAAGTTATGGACATTTTAGTGATAAGTTTATTCTTTGGCAAAACACGAGAGAGAAAAAAATTCAAAAAATTGCAGAAATTGAAAAATCATTGAAATAGAAGGGGGGGTGGGGGTTATCGGGTAAACGAACGAAACAAAAAGAAAGGATCAATGGCGAAGCAGTGGGAGAAACGAGAGAATTCGTGCGTTTAATCATTCAACGATGTTGGACGTCGACAAAGATTTATCGAACCATTGAATTTTATTATTTTTTTTTTTTTCGTCAGTCACCAGTATTTTTGTTGAGTTTTGTTCTTTCGTTTTGTCGTCACTCGGAAAAACGTGACGTGCGCGAGAGTATGGAAAACGAGAAGGAATCTGTGAAATGCTCGATGAAAAAAGAAAGAAATAAATCAAAAATATAAATAATACGAAAAGAATGAAAATTTGAGCTTTCGATATAACATTCGTATCAATTTGTTTGATATGGAAAAGTACATCTATTTTTCCCATTTTTACGCGGCATTTCATTCGTTCACTGTACAGGAGTCTCGCTGTCGAACTGGATTCGAGTGTAGTGTCGAAAAATATTTGGGTCACGTTTTTCCATCGCGAATAATCCGTGTGCGAAAATTGGTTCTGTGACATTTTTTTTCCTACCATAGCGATACACGCCGCGACATTTTTTTTATCGTTTGCTCTACGTTCCTTTTGAAATTGGGAAAACCGTTGAAAAAAGAAAATTGGATCCACGAGGGTGAAGGAGTCGAGGACCTGTCGATTTGAGATGGAACGACCCGTATATTCGAGTAAATATGGAATATCGTGGAAGAGGCAGGACAGGCTCTTCGAAAGGGAATGCCACAGCAGTGCGCACTCGAGGTATGATCGAGTGGTGCGCAATGCAGCCCACCCCCTCCCCACCCTCCACACGATCACCCCTATTTTAATTCCACAGATAATATTCCACGATAAACATAAATATATATTCACCATGAAAATGATCGTTTCGTGTTCAGCGAGCGCTCAACGATGTGAACGGTTCGGAATTGATCAAGGACGATGCGACGACGATCAAAACCAACCCCAAAAATAAATCGCGAATTTGTTGGTTCAACGTTTTATAAATAAACAAGGCTTATCATGTTACGTAAAGCATAAAAATACAAAATGATGAGAACCTCCAAGGGATGAAAGGGAAACAGAAAAAAGAGAGAGAGAGAGAGAGAGAGAGAGAGAGAGAGAGAGAGAGAGGGCGGGCAGTTTGCCCCAACGTCGGGACTTAATTCTAAAACGGAAGTACGTCTATCGATCCCAAGAGGGCCAAGGGGCAGTAGAGAGAAAACGAGACCGGTAACCGAGGGGTTAGTTGCAAAGGCGCGCGCGTTTCCCGCAAAAGTGGGCGTACCGAACGATACCAGCTCGCCGGAGGAGCTTGTCTCGCGGGGTAAGAAGTGTAGGGTGAGAGAGAGAGAGAGAGAGAGAGAGAGAGGGGTGGCTCAATGTGAAGGAGAAACTCGTAATAATAATTCTCCACCATGCTCACCTTTATTCGATGGAGCGAAAAGTGTACAGCGCGTTAAGGGATGAAAGTCTCGATAGAGAAAACGAAGCGACGGGTATAGAGAGGGCGAGGGGTAGGGTAGGTAGTAGCAGTTTAAAAAATTCGAAAGAAAAAAGGATACGGCGTAATAAAGAACGGAGCGAACCTAGGTAGTAAGGAGAACGTACCGAGAAAGTATTACGAGGGAAAGTTAAAACAAAAAAAAGAAAAACAAAAAAAAACTGAAAAGATAAGAACGAAAAAAAAAATGCTGAATAAAAAAGAAGAGCGAGAAAAAAAGAAGCGAACGCGGTACGAGTGACTCGCGAGGGTGGGAAGGGGATGCGAGGGAGGCAGGAAGAAGTGGAGCGAACGAGGTTTTTAAAGAAGTTTCGCCGCAAGGAAGAGCTCGAGCGTTATTAGTTATACCCGATCGTCGTCCTCGTTCTCCTCCGACTTCCGTCGCGTACTCTTTCTCTCGCGATCGCGCGCACATCGGAACTTGCCCGGAATCTTGCGAATATACTGCAACCACCTACCCCATCTTCTCCACCGCCACTACCAACACTCCCATCTTCAAACCTCTCCTGTACATCCCGGGCTCAAAGTTTTTCCCTCTACTTTTCGATAAAGAGGAAGCTGCGCTTACCTCGAGGTCCTCTCTTCGTCTCTCTTTCGCTAGAGAAGAAAATAGAAAAGTAAGTAAATAAAAAAAAGGGAAAAATACGTTCGAATTTGTTTTTTTTTTTTTCTTCTTTCTTCATCGCCGAGGATATCCGCGGTAAACGATTCCTCTGGAACGGAACCCGCCGGACTTGAAGTAGCAGCGGCAACGCGCAAAGACGGGAAAATATAGATTCGCGGGAATTGAATCTTCGATCGAGAACGCTTCTCCAACCCCTAGCTGTCCTTTGCACAATTTCAATACACAAGCATAGCCATATACACATATCTCGAAAACATCTGTACAACTCCGTGACCACGAGTTTTTCGCGGCCGTCATCGTCGCGCGAAATAATTTTTCGACCAGGTTCGAAAATACGTTCGAAAAAGTTTGACCGATATTTTTCGTAATAAGAACAAAAAAAATCGAAAAGAGGCAAAAGAAAACATTTTGTTTTCTTTCTTGACACTCTACACACTCGAGACGCTTCTCTCGAATCCCCGACGTCTCGACGCGCGGATAGGAGACGAGTTTTCGGATTTTCCTCGTATGCAAATTCAACGTATTTTCTCGTATAATAATCCTATCCCCATACATACGTAGGAGTCGTGGAAGGTGGAAGAAGAAGCTGCCGCTTCTCGCCTTATCTATTCCACTTTAGTTTGGACGATCTCGGCGTAAGCTTTTCGCGGCGCGATAACACACGCGAAAGATGCCGATGGTGATAAGAGCGCGGCGAAGAAGAAGGGAGGATAGTGGATACGCGACGATCAAAGGGAACGAGACGCTGCTGCAGTCGTCAACGACGATATATAGATATATATAACATATGTTAAAAAATATATATATATTTACATATATTAAATATATATTTTTTTTAACACACATATATATATATATATATATATATATATATATATATATATATATATTCGTTAAACCTCGGGACACGACGAGCAGCAATCAGCGTTAAATTTATATGGAAATTCGATAACTCTCGTTTGGCACATCGCGTGTATATCGCTCTTATATATAACTATATACACACACAGGAAGCGTATGCGAAAAGCTCTTTTTTTTTACGTCGGGAGCGGGTGGTAACGATCGTCGAGTTTTTTATTTTCCACGCGAAGAAGAGAAATTGAACAAAAGGGACGGGTCGAATGCGAATCGGGGTACGAGAGGTTGAAAAAAAAACGAAAGAATATATAGGAAACAAAACAATTCGGTAAAATCGATTCGCTTAATGGACAATCAACGAACTGCTGCGGCTGCTGTTGCCCGTTGTTTCTATCTCTTGCATCGTTTTGTGTGTTAAACCTCGCGGGGTCCGGGGGCGGATGGTAGGGGATGAGGGGAGGAGGGGGAGGGGGGCTTCCAATGACAATGGGAAATTCAACCTGGACGTGACTATTTCAAGTGCGAACGATTAACGCTACGTGCGTACATATCGAACTCTTTTTTTCTCTTCCACCCCCGGAATCGCGTGCTTGACCTCACTCTCCTGTCCCGATACGAGGGGTTGAAATAGTTTATCGAGGGGAGGGGAGAAGAACAAAAAATACACACGGTGAGATCGAGAGAACGAAAAAAAAATAAAAAGAAAAATACTAAAAAAAAAAAAGAAAAAAAGAAGAAACAAAAATTTTCGGGTGTTTGTTCCGCGCGTGCTTGCGTCGGACAGACGTGTCCGTTTGCGTTCTCGATCAACGACCATTTCTCTCTCTCTCTCTCTCTCTCTCTCTCTCTCTCTCTCTCTCTCTCTCGTTCTCTGTCTCTCTCCGCGGGATCAATTCAGACTCGGCGCGCGACGAGAGCGAAACGTGTTCGTCGTGGGCGTCGCGATAAACGATGGATTTTACACGTACACAAATGGATATATCCTGTTTGCGTGTATATATGGGACGAGCGTGTCGGACCGACGCAGCGGTTAATTTTCCCATCGATCAGCGGATATCAAACATCATAAACGAGAGAAAGAGAGAGAGAGAGAGAGAGAGAGAGAGAGAGAGAGAGAGAGAGAGAGAGAGAGAGAGAGAGAGAGAGAGAGAGAGAGAGAGAGAGATAAACGACGATACGAATTTATCATTTTTCTATCGCTTTTGTGTTTTTTTTCTTTTTGACGCGAGATTTGCCAGGTAAAACTACTAATTTACTTTCTTTATCGTCCTTCGAGACTGAATAATATTTTTTTGAAAGGCATTTATAAAAAAAAAAACAACAAAAAAACGTATAATTTTCTTATATCGATACAAAAAATAGAAAAATAACCATTATGAACGAATTTTCAATCAACGACACATTCGCACATGTTTTGTAATATTTTTGTTTAGAATAAGACGAAATGAAATACTTCCCTGACTTTTGTTCCATCGAAAAACAAAACAAAACGCTTGCGACTATTTCTCGTCCGTCGTTTTTTTTTTTAGTTTTGTATTATTATATAGGTTAACGATATAAATATAGGAATATCCTATTTAAGCGATTCCTGGTTGAAAGCATCGTTTTCCTCCTGAATGCAGAGAGAGAGAGGAAGGTGGGGTTTGTGTGATTTCCCATCTCGTGATAATAATGTACATTTTTTCCCCCCCGGTATGTGCCTCGCTACGAGAACGTTATCAGAATCTCCGCTGAAGTATATTATTATACGATATGGGAGAGAAAGAGAGAGAGAGAGAGAGAGAGAGAGAGAGAGAGAGAGAGAGAGAGAGAGAGAGAAAGCGGGACAGAGAAAGAGAGAGGAGGAAACGCGAGCGTGAGAATGAGAGAGAACAGAGGGAGATCCATTCGCGCCCCCCTCCAACCCCCTCGCCAGTCGCCCCCACATGGATACCGGAAACCCTCCGGGGGCCATTGTCTCTTTGCCCGGTTAGCATTATTAACGCAAAGCAACGAGAAGGACCGAAAGCTCCCTCCCCCCTCACTTTCTCTCCCCTTTGTCGCACCAGTTTTCATCCCTCCCTCGACATTTTCGTGTAAAGGCTCTCTCTCTCTCTCTCTCTCTCTCTCTCTCTCTCTCTCTCTCTCTCTCTCTCTCTCTCTCTCTCTCTCTTCTCTTCTCTCTCTCTCTCTCTCTCTCTCTCTCTCACTCTCTCTCTCACTCTCTCTCTCTCTCTCTCTCTCTGTCCTTCTCTCTCCCTCTTTCGCTCTCTCCGTGGCCATTGTTATCATCGCTATTATAATCATCCATCCCCTCGAGCGGAAGAACCGACGAATATACTATACGCGTATATATGAATTCGCGAGCGTCAAAGCAGCGCTGGCAGAGAAGCGACGAGAGAATAGGGGCAAAGACATATAAGAAAGTGGAGGTACGCGAAGAATAAAAAACAAACAAAAAAACGCGAATCCGCGTAGATTTTAGAATACCGTCGGACGAGGAATCGTGAAAACGAGAATTGCAACGAGAGAAACCATTGAAGACTTTTCCGCGAGATTATCACCCCCTACTTTTACCCTCATGCACGCATGATATACCAACGTTCTTTTTTCTCACTTCTTTCTTCCATCCTTCCTTCCTTCCGTCTTTCCTTCCTTCCGTCCTTCCTCTTACTTCGCAGTTTATTTTTCATTTCTGTAAATTCATTCGGACCGTACTACGAGCAGATTATATTCGAGGCAAGAAAGTTAAAAAATATCGTCGAAAGGAAATAATTCATGAAAAATTGTGTTTTTCTTTTCTTTTCCTTTTTTTTTCTGAAATCGCTCGATCACATTTACTCGCGAGATAACGAGATGGCTCTCGAGAAAAGTTGAAAAAAAAAAATATATATATATATTTTCATACGAAGTTTATACATTTATAATCGCGATGTGGTCTATATCTCTTCTTTCACGTCGCTATAAGCGAAAGAGTACAGAAGATATGATACGAGCGGTGCACTTCGGGGTCTGTATAGAATTGTATGCACATGAGAGAGAGAGGGAGCGAGAAAGCGAGAGAGCGAGAGAGCGAGAGAGCGAGAGAGAGCGAGAGAGAGAGAGAGAGAGAGAGAGAGAGAGAGAGAGAGAGAGAGAGAGAGAGAGAGAGAGAGAGAGAGAGCACACAATGGATATACCAAAAGAGGAGGGATATGCATGAGCGGGGGAGGAGAGCTCCGTCGAGAATATGAGGCGAGGGAGTTTTGCCAATTCCTCGTGGAGTGAGCGGGAGCAACGTCACAATGGGAGAAAACAAGTTCGAGGGCGAGCACGGAGGTAGAACGACAGTGGCAGCAAAGAGGACTATTCAATTTTCCAAATGGATATCTACGCGGGGAGAATGTACAAAGGTAGAGAGAGAGAGAGAGAGAGAGAAGAGAGAAAGGAGGCAGAAAAAAAGAACCAAAAAGTAGAAAAAAAAATTATTCTAGTAGCCATGATAAAGAAGAAATAGGAGGAATGATAAAGAAAAAAAAGAAAAATAAATAGAGAAGAAAAAGTAACGGAAGTGAATTTAACGAGGCATCGCTTGTACTCTCTACAATGCTGTATGATAGCGAGACTTTAGGGGGGGGGGGGGCACGTAAACGCTCCGGGACACTCGCGAGCTTTTCGAGTCACGGGCTTCTACGAGCTCCGGAACTGACTTGTTTATCCTCATAAAATGAAACCCCGCCGGTTATTTTAAAGGATAAACATGAAAGACAACCGAAAAGCTCGCGTACCGAATTTCTACGATCGCTACGAAATTCATCGTAAACAATTGTTCGTTCGACTTTCCAAGTTTTTTATCGACGAAATTATCGTTTATAATAATTCGCTATTGTTCCAGTATAATGACGCGCAGTAGCTTGAAAATTGAATAAACGAAAAATTAGTTTCTCATTATTTTGATATTTTCGTGAGATTTCGATTTTTTCCTTTTTTTTTTGGTTCACAGAACACGAGGCAGATATCGATAGGACATTGAACGATATAAAATCTAGAAACCCGATGACCCCTTGCCTTCGTCGATCGTTTCTCCCTCTATTATTCAACCCCGAAATTCCGCTCTCACCCCTGTTCACCCCAACAGACCTTTCATTTTCGACGTTAAACGCGAGCGCGTCAGCCCCAGTTTTACTTTTAAATTGTCGAGGCGACGCACGGAGGAAGAGACACGATGCGTGATGACGCTGCGTATAACCCATAGCTAAAGAGAACCTAGGGGGATGCAAATAAATAAAGAGGAGGGAAAAAAAAAAAAGTATTTTCGAGGGTCTCGATGCTCTTTCATTTGCGGGGTCCCGTGTGCGGTCGGATTCGATAACACGCAGCTTGTGCCTGGTGATAAAAGAAAAAAAGAAAAATATAAACGGAAAGAGAGAGAGAGAGAGAGAGAGAGAGAGAGAGAGAGAGAGAGAGAGAGAGAGAGAGAGAGAGAGAGAGAGAGAGAGAGAGAGAGAGAGAGAGAGAGAGAGAGAGAGAGAGAGAGAGAGAGAAACGAAATCGAGTGTGGAATGAAAAAAGCAAAAACCGATGTAGAGGAGCGTAGAGAGGGATGAAAGAGCGAGGGTCGGTGAGGGAGAGGGAGAAAGAGAAGAGAAGTTGGCTTTGAGCCGATTCGAATCGAACCGTAAACGCATCCACCCGTTTTCACCGAGTCTCATCTCTTCTCTCTCTCTCGCTATATATATATATATATATATATATATATCGATAAACTATAGACATATATGACACATACGCCAATATACACCCATTGCCGCACCTGCCGCCATTTTTCAGGTAGTATATTTTGATTTTCACTCCCTTTTATCTAGAACTCTCTTTTCAACGATCAACGCCGCTATTGCCGCTATTGCCGCTATTTCTGCTGCTGAAGTTCAACCTTTCGGGTCCGTCTCTTGTTCTCTCCGACACACACGCACGTTTCGATTTTTTCTTGTTTTCTGTGCTTTTTTTTCCTCGATATATCCGAAAACTATCATCAGTCGACCCTCGTCCCGGTTGCCATCGGCACCATTTTTGTTTTTCGTTTTTTGTTTGTTTTTTTGTTTTTTATTTCGACCAAACGTTTCCGCATTGCTAGCAAAGCCCCCCGAAGCGACAAACTTCAATTAGTCCGGGACTCTCATGGACGACTCGACCGTTTTCGTTCGGTCCTCAATGCGCGAGAGCGATGTAATCGAGGCTTTCGTCCCTCCCGTATCTCGTCTCTCGTAGCTCAAACCAAGCTCACGGCTTTTTTAACGTCCCCGCTGTGCCGCAACGTTTTATTTTTTTTACCATTTTTTTTGTTCTCACAAACGCGTAACCTCGGTGTCTTTTTACGCTGATAAATTCCCTCTTTTATTTTCCTTCATTTTCTTTATTTTTTCTCTTTTATTTTCCCGTTTCCTTGCCGATCGCTCGCGCGAGCTTTATCCGTGCGCTGATGAATTTCGCGTTCCCCTTTTACTTTTGTTTTTTTCACCCGACTACGCGTGTCCATCTCGTCTATCAACATTCGCGATCGTCGAATCTCTCGTCGACAATCATATTTCACACGTTTTCCTCGACACGTTTTTCACGTCGATATCGCTTTTAGAGAAATTTATTCGTCGCGATAAAAATCAGCTACGAAACGAAACGAAGCCGGGCAAAACGTGAGATCTCCCGACGATCAATTTTCCTTTCGCTCGTTGAGGGACCAGCAAAAAAAAAAAACAAAAAAAAAGGAAAAAAATAGACAAAAAATAGGAAAAATTTTAAGTCCGATCCGGTCATTCTCCTGGGAGGGTGAATACTCTCTTTGAATATTCGTTCGCGGACACACCAGGTTTCACGGTCCGTACCACTCGTTTATGAAGCTGCACCCTTTGCATTCTGCAAATTGGACGCTCTTTTCATCCTGTTCGTGTTATTTTTACGTCAATTTTTTTTTATTCGTCGAACTTTCCATCGAGCATGATGCTCTCGTTCCGATAGAACTCTGTCTCTCTCTCTCCCCGCGATCTTGACCCGCCAATCAAGCGACGAACATCGACAGAGAGACAGAGAGAGAGAGAGCGAAAAAACCCACAGCACACGTTTCAACCCTCTTTCTCGACTTTCTCCAATCAATTTTGTACTCGAACGCGTTTTTTTTTTTTTTTTTTATTCGAAAACTCATTTACCCCTTTCTTTGCTTTTTTTTTTAACGAAGTATTTACATACCGGTGCCACCTCCGTGGTACGATCTATACGCGAGGGCGATATCAAAGCAACTTTATCTGTTTTTCCATCGCAGAAACTCGCTCGTAACTTGCTCTTCTCGAGTGGCCTATTTTTCCGAAGCGTCTCTATTTTTTCGCGAATCCGTACTACGGTGATGCTTTAATTTTTGTTTTTCTTTTCTTTCTTTTTCTTTTTTCAGTTTCTCCCAGGTACGAATCCGCGCAAGCTTGCTCTAGATTTTTTATCTCTCTCTCTCTCTCTCTCTCTCTCTCTCTCTCCCTCTCTCTCTCTCTCTCTCTCTCTCTCTCTCTCTCCCTCTCTCTCTCTCTCTCTCTCTCGTGACTCTATCTACGAGCTTTCGACACGTTGGTGAACATCAAACGTAGAAGCACGCACGTAGGCGTTTGAAGAAAGGCGGGTATGGTATGGAAAATAGACGAAGCGGGACACGTCGTTGATGCATCGGGGACGAGCGAAATATGTAGGGGAAAAAAAAACGAAAAAGTATACAAAAGCGTGTGGACTGACATACATTCGTAGGGCGAAGAATTTCAGGTATCGCGGAAATAGCGAACTGTCCGCGATGTCGAGAGAAATTTTCGACTCGCCACGATGAGCTTTTTATTGCGAAAGTCTATTGGTAAAAACAACGACAATAACAATAAAACAAAAAACAATTGCAATTTGTTTACTTTGCCAGGATTGTAAAATTATTGTCGTTGCATCGTTCGTCGAGGCGGATTTTGCCTCTACGGAAGTGAAATTTAATTACTTATACGAGTTGTAACGAGAGCCCTTTCGAGGGTCGGAAACAAGATCGTCGAAAAGCTCGCACTGACAATTTTACCGTTCGGCTAGTCTTACGCCGCGCGTTAAAGCCGGAACTCACGGATCTCTTCCTCTCCGTCGGTGAATTGAAACCACCGTATGGTCACGATGCCAAGAGGAAACCACCTCGTTCGAAACACGCTCGGAAGATTCGAATTCCGTGCGACGAAGGACGCCAGTGTCACGGGTAAAACGAGAACGAGACGAGAGGGTTTAGGGCTTGAAAGCTAGAAAAGAAATCGTGGTAATACACACGTTCGAAATTTCAGAAACGAGACACATTCGGGAGAGAGTAATTAAAACGCCGGAAGTCTGTGAATCTCGAATACGACGAGAGAGAAAGAGAGAGAGAGAGACAACCTCACGCAATTTGCAAACGTTTGTGCGAAACTTCGGGTATATCGTTGTCTATACTTCGTACTTTTGGTACGTAAGTACGTCGCGACTGAAAAGAAAGGAAGAAAGGTGAGCAACTTGAAGAAAAAAGAAGAAAAACAAAGAGAACAAAAAAAAATACAAAACGAAGCAAAGATGAAAACAAGATGAAGAGAGTGAAGAAACGAACGAGGAAATTAAAATAAGAGAAAGAATTTCTTTCATGAACGTACTTTGCTTCGTGTATAAAAAAATGTGCCTATATATAAACAACGTGGGAGGGGGAGAGAGTGGAGCGAAGTTTTTGCGATCGCGCACACCTTTTACCTCATTTCGCCATCTATTACCTCCAACCCCTCTTCAACAGACCCCGAGTCTCCCCTGGCGCACTCTATTTTTCTTTCTTATTTTCATCACTTTCACTCTCGCTTCATCCCCCCACCCCAGAGAGATTGTACACAGACATAAAAAAAAATACGCGGGTTGTATAGAGCGACGGTGACATTCGCTCGGGCCACCGTTGTTTATGAACTACCCTCTCCTATTTGTTTCCTCCCTCGTCGAGCATTTCTCTTCTTTTACATCACATTATTTCCCTATCCCCACTTTTTTTAACATCCACTTTTCACTCTTTTCATCCATGTGCTAAATGCAAACGATACCACGTGGTGTAACGTCGCGGTTGGGATTTTTGTTTCTTCTTTTTTCTTTTTTCTTTTACTGTTTTCCTTCTGTAATATTCCTGCGTGTTATCTCGATGCGAGGTTGACGAAAAAACACATCGACGATATCAATGAATCCCGAACGAGGGCGAACTAAACGAAACATTTTCGTACCGTGAGTTTAAATTAAAATCGTCGATTAATTCGCGAGCTTGTCATCCGTTTGGATTAAAACCTCGACACTTCGCTTGCCCTACGAATACTCGTCTGCTTCCAATTTCGTCGTATTTCCTGCTCGAGCCGAATTATAACTATCTCGATCGAAACGGAATTGTAGAGTCGGCGTTGCCGTGGACGATGGTCAGCTGGTATGGCGACTACGAGGTCCAAGTGATTTCGTCGTCGATCGATCGAGATTGTTAAAAATTCAAAGTTAATGAAAAAAAGACGAATGGTTCGAAATGAAAAAACCCTAAGGTCTTATTTCTAATATTTTAAAACGCTGAAGACACGCTCTACGTTTAGCGATGCTTCGTTGTCGAGTGGCTTATCACAAACGAAAGCTTTTCATAAAACAATGGCGGACCCGCGTGCAACTTTTGATGGTTCATCAGTCATTTTGCGAAAGTTCGTGTGATTTGCACGTGATTAATCAATTCGAATCGCGAGTTTGACAGAAAGAGTGACAGAGAAACGCGTGATGGATCGCGCGTCGACGTTCGAAAGACGGAAAATTAAGGTTACGTTCGTTCATCCCCCGAACGCGAGTTTCGATAATCTTTTATCATCTTCTCTTCGTCGCATAACTTATCGTCCTCGCTAATTGTACACTCCGCAATTTATACGACGATCAAAAGTTACAGACGTCTTTGACTTGCGAAAAATTTTCTTCGTCCAATTATAATTTTTATTAAACAACAACGAAAAAGTTTAAAAATAAATATTTGTCTCGCGCTTCGACGATCGTCGTTGAATCCCGACTGCGATTTTAAAAAATGTAGAAAGCAACGAGCTGTATATACGTATATTTACAGCGAGCCTCGGTGCGCTTTCCGGGGTTCGCCGTTCGGAGTTTCCTGAAACGTTGCCAACTCGACCGGCAGTTCGTCATTCTCGATTCACCCATTTTTCATTCGTCCAATCTTTCTTTTTTCTCTCTCTCTCTCTCTTTTATTTCTTTCCCTTCTTCCTGCGCGCTTTTCTCGACGAGAGAAAGGCCAGCCACCGACCTGCAACACTTGTTGATCCCGTATGCTCCAACGGAGTGTCCGACGACTTTTATTGATAAGAATCTATTGAAATCGTCGCTCGAGCGATCCTGAATCCAACGAATATTTTTCTACCGACTATCGGATTTATTTTCAACAAAAAAATGTATTTTTTTAAAACCCATAATCGAGAAGCGACCGATCGCCCCTCGATCCGTGCCTGACGATAACTTCGCTGCTTTCTATAAAACACAAAAACGAAAAACAAACAAAAAACTCGCCACGAAAGTTAAAAATTGTAATTTCATTTATGAATATAATTAAAATTGACGAAACGCGATACGCGAACAAGAATTAAATTGCGTAAGTGATTGCGAGTGGTTCGCGAAGAAAAGAATGTGATAAATTATGGTCGGTCGCGGCGTGTTAACGCTGTACTTTGGTCGCTCGATAACTCGTAAGGGGGAGGAAGGAAGGGAGGGCCGATCGTCGGTCACGATCGTTGCGAAAGTCGTCGCGAGGGAGAGAGGTCTGAGCTTTCGACCCTCGTCGTCGCGGCACCGGCTTCACAGTCGAAAACCCCCGGGGCAGACTCGGCGAGTACTTCGCTGCGCGATTCTTCGCGTGAGATTCGAGACGATGGCAAATTCAGCGCGATCTTACGATCGTTCGGAACTCTCGACACGTTCCTCCTCGAACCCCCTTCCCTCATTTCCTAACCCCCTCTATTCTCTAGTCTACTCGCTGCGACGATATTCGCATCGCCCTTAATTTAAAAAGAAAGAGAAAAAATTGCCTTATCATTTAGAAAAAAATAAATGAAAAAAAAAACGAAATTATTGATGAAAATTTCAATATGGAAAAATAGGGGTTGGTTTTCACTGTAACGCCTGCAACTTTTCATCCCCCTGAACTCGCGACGTCACTCTGCGCTCCGTTATTTTCTTTTTTTGCGGCCGTTAACGGCTTTGTAACGTCGTTCGATGTTACAAAATTTACGAAGCTCGTTTCATTTTTTCGCGAACCTCGCAAGGTCGAACGTTCGATCTTTCACCCTTGGCACACACCACTTTCAGAATTTTCGTAACGGTCGACGGGACCTCAAAAATAACATTCCCTACGTACGTTCCATCCATCCAGCTATCTGCGAACATTGTTCTTTCTTGTTTCTTTTGCTTTGTTTTTTCTTTTCTTTTCTTTTTTTGGCAAACTCTCTCTTCTCGTCGCTCCCGTTCGACAGGAGCTTCGATCCAATTTATCCGGGAAAAATAAGAGCAAAGAAGAAAAACAAAGTAGAAGAGAAAACCGCGCTAGATGAAAATTTGTAACGCGCTTGTCCATGGCAGCGTTGAATATCGGAACGGCGAGAGGAGAGTGAGAAGGGAAGGTTGAAAGTGTCGGTGAAACGACAGGGTGAGGAATACCCTCTATCTCTCTCGCCCGTACCATCGTAGAGAGAGCGAGAGAGAGAGAGAAAGAAAGAGCGAGAGAGAGAAGAGAGAGAGAGAGAGAGAGAGAGAGAGAGAGAGAGAGAGAGAGAGAGAGAGAGAGAGAGAGAGAGAGAGAGAGAGAGAGAGAGAGAGAGAGAGAGAGAGAGAGAAGGGTTGAAAAGGAGTGAAAGTAAAACGTTGATGGACGGACAAGGGTTCGCTGCCGGTGCAGACCGACGTTCGTCGTGGTTTTCAGCCGCAACGTGGGGGCCCCTTTTTATCGGCCACCTCGCGTGATTAATCACGGGTTAATTAATGCGTTTCTGTCCAAAGGGGGTTAGCCCGGAACCCTGCGGATAATTTTAACCTCGCTTTTCATGTTTTCGAACGTATTTTCTCTCTACGTCGGGAGAAAAAAATCGATTTTCAATGGTCGCGTCTCGTCGCGACAAGAGAAATGGCTTTATTCGGCAAAAAAAAGCTTTTCGTATAGTGAATTAAGAGTAAAAGGAAATACGGACGAATGAAGGCACTCAACGATCATTGTAGCTGTTTTTGTTTTCTTTTTCTTATTTCGTTAGCGAGAAAGGATGCAAAAAAAATGCTACAAGAAGGTCCAGGATAGAGGAAGCAGAAAGAGAGAGAGAGAGACAGAGAGAGTGCTGAATGCCGAAGAGGAAAAGAGACTCGAGGATGAAGGATTAGAAAGATTCTACTGAATGGTTTGAAAACCAGAGAAACGTCGCTCGCCATTAGAGAAAAGCAGCTTACTCACGGAAGTCGAGATTTCGAGAAGTGCAACGATAAGATATATTTTATGCTACGAGAGAAACGAGAGAGAGGGAGAGAGGGTGACAAGATTTCGTTTTTTTTTACGTCACACACTTTGTATCGCGTACGACATCTATAATGCAAGCCCACCCAACGAGAATAAATGTCTTCGAAAATTGTATGAAAAGTACGATATTATGATAAAAATAGTATTAGGACGTTTAATAAGTCCTCGCTGTTTCTCTCGGCTTCAAGTTGTACAGCACCCAGTGTCCTTGCCTTTGAATCACTCGTGACGTTTTCAAACGCTAATAATTCCCCAAGTTTTCAGCTAGCCTTTCACACGAATCTTCAATCAAAATTCAACATCAAAATCATTATTTTGAAAACTAACCTCAGCATGTCATTTCCGACAAAGCATAATCGTCGTAAGTCTCAACAGGAAGTCTAAAGTGGACGACAGGAAGAATTTATGAAACGTCCTAATATAAACGACTCACGTCTCTCCTGCAGTATAGAAACTGTTTACGGGATATCAATAACAAAAATGATATCACGAAAATTTAGAAATAAATTTAATACAATTTTCCTTCGATCGTTCGTCGCATTTTTCTTAATAATAAATTTCATTCAAGTACGGA